>JAXCGZ010011849.1:25000-59444 GCA_037179515.1 Halocaridina rubra
ACACTACGTTCAAGCTTCTTAGATTATTTTAAAATTCTTCCTAAGAGCAGAGCATTATTATTATTATTATAATTATTATTACTGTAATTGCTGTTGTCGCTGTCATTGCAATTTATATTAAATTATCATGATCATTATCAACATTATTATGACAGTAGTAACAATTATTGCAATCATCATTATTATTATTATTATTATAAAAAACTTGCACACATTTAAAACTAGATCCTCAGACAACCCTGATTTCATCTAAGCGAGTTTGCGTGTACGTAAGAAACACGCAAGCAGGTGGCTTAAACGTACACATATTTAAAATAGTAGTACCGTCCGAGACTCTGAGCCGTCAGGTCGAGGGTTCGCGCCCCGTCACGGACTGAGGTTAGTAAGGGCATACACTCATGGTAACGATTACATCTGCCAAAACAGGTCCTTCGCAAGAAAGCAACCGTCCTAGCCCTTAGTAGAAAAGGGAGTTCGTGACGTAAAATCCGAATCAATCATTTAGTCTTCTTCTTCTTCTTCTTCTTATTATTATTATTATTATTATTATTATTATATACAAAGAAATATCACTATATTAACAAAGGTTTCTGACCTCTTTTGACCCAATTATGTTAATCTGACCTACTACAATACCGCGATGCAGAGAGTTTAAATGCGAAAAAGAATAGGGACAGACTACTCCATTCTGTAATATTTCATATCATGCTTAAATTTTGAACTAAAATGTACACATATGGTTATTGAGTGTGCTTTGACTCGACCATCCCTGTAGTATATGTATGTTTTGAAAGTGCATAATACACACACACATATTTCTAATCACCAGAACAGTTTCCACAAGGCAAAATCCACAGGTGACTTCCTGTTATATTTCATTCATGCAGACTATGGTAAACTTCTCCAAGGATGTATAAGGAATCCTTTATTATCGCCACTGATAACTCGAAGGCTTTTGACAAAGTGTGGCAAAAGGTTCTTTTAGCCCAACTTCCTGGTTAAGGTTTAACTCCTCTCTATTCCCCGAATACCATGTTTTTTTTTTCTGTTTTATATCTGTGGTTACTGACGGTGCAACACCTAGTTTATTCCCAGTTACCAAAGGTGTTGTTGAGGGTTCTGATGTTGTTGTTTTAGATTCTCCACCCACAGATGGGTGGAATGGGTCATGGAGGACCCACAGGGCGGTCGCCAGCCGGTTCTTTCACCTACACTAACATTATCTTCAGAGTTAAAGGCTTGGGCTTCAATAGGAACAATACAGTATATCCCAACAGCTCTCAAAAGAAATACGAGGATGTGTGAGGATAATGAGAGTACAGCTAACCTTGATAGTGGACTTTGCTATGAACAATGTTTGTCTTCCAGTTATAATGTATAGTCTATCTATCTACCTTGGCTGTTTCTCCCTTTAATTGGGGGGAAGCCGACATAAAAAAAAGTAAACAATAAGTGGATTACTTTGTTCTATGGGCAATGACGAGGGAGCTAGCGACCGTTCAGATGGCACTGCTGGAGTACCACAGCCCATCCTCCCAGCTCTTCCACAACCTATAAAATGTAAATCGGGGCTACATAATCAGTTGGTATTGAGCAATAAAGGGTTTAAAACAGCATTTTCCTTCCGATATGCCAACACATTTGTAATTATGCATATGTGGCAATAACTAAGCGATGAAAACGCATATTTGTCTAAGAATGTGTGGAAGAAACTGACGATTATCTAGGAATAATATTTCTTCAAGTCAAGTCTACAGTCTGTAAAAACATTTATGTTCAGCTTATGAATAAATATATATATATATATATATATATATATATATATATATATATATATATATATATATATATATATATATATATATATATATATATATATATATATATATATATATATATATTTCTAAATAGATAAAACATTTATAATATAAAAAATATAAACGCGTACATATAAAATTGCATAAAAAACATAAATAATCAATAGTAAATGGAGATAAACTAACCGTAGTGTGCGTGTATGTGCGTGTTCCCCGAGTGCATTCGTACTAGTGGCTCTCGCATCGCCAATATTTATTTATTTTATTTTTTTTTTTTAAACAGAAATATGTGTTTACAGAATGGTCGTCTCCAAAACGCCTTCGAAGAAGCTTGCCGAAGAAGATAAGCAAGCGGCAGCTGGTGGCATCTGCTGCCTTTTTGGATGTATCTCGTACCCACCCTGTTACTAAACTAACATCATAAATTTAAAAAAAATTAAGGCCAACCTTATACTTAAAAGTTTTACAGCTTTTACTACTCAAACTACATACAATATATACAATATATATACAATAGCCATTTTCCCCCTTTAAGAGGAGTGGCTGAGTCAAGGCATAATATTCTGATTCTTTGGGTAGAGAAAATACAGAGGAGGGTTTTGCCAGTCCCCTCGCTCCGCCCCATTTTGTCGACTCTTACGACACGCAGGGGAACACGGAGGACGTATTCTAGCCCCCCATCCCTACTAAAATAAAAATAATAAGATAATAAGAAATCCAATTTTCCTAGCTCGAATACTCTGTCGCCGCTTCTACTACTGCTTATAACACTAGAAATTATAGTAATGCCAATGTAGTCACCGTGACTTAAGCGGTAGCGTCCGCGACTCTGAGGCGTCAGGGTGAGGGTTCGCGCCCCGTTACGGTCTGAGGTTAGCAAGGGCATGCACTCAGGGTAACGATTACATCTGCCAAAACAAGGCCTTCGCAAGAAGGCAACCTGCCTAGCCCTTAGTAGAAAAGGGAGGTAGTGACGTAAAACCGGAACAGACCAGTAATGTAAATAATATCATATCACACTTTGTCCATGTGAAAATCCTTAAATATTCCAGACCACTCCTAGGGAGTCGCGAATCGAGCTCAGGGCCTAGAAATCATTGAGTTACGAGGCATAATATATGTGAAAACTCAGAGGGACAAGACAATACTGATCTTCAAGGTATTATATATTGTTCTCCCTTAAGTAATGCCTCGTAGTTCAAAGGTTATGACCTGTTCCTTTGATTTTCAAGGTCCTGAGTTAGATTCGTGACTGGCAGGGCTTTTTGGATCTAGTTAAAATAGTAATAATAATAATTATAATAATAATAATAATAATAATAATAATAATAATAATAATAATGATAATAATAATTATAATAATAATAATAATAATAATTATAATAAATAATAATAATAATAATAATAAATAATAATAATAAAATAATAAATAATAATAATAAGCCCAGAAAAACTGATAAAAATAAAAATAAAATAGAAACAAAATGTCACCGGTCCACAATTCCATGGCACGCGGCGCCGAGGATGCTTTGCGAACCACCTCGAGATTTCTCCTCTTTATTTTGCAGTTAAAAGATATTTGTTTATCCAAATTTGTTTGTTATAAGCGCTGTAATACATCCTTCCTGTAAACAAATAAACTCATATAATAATACACACTTGTGATACATGACGTCAAAGCAAGTTTAATATTGTTTTTTGGGGGGTATTTCATAACATAAGCTATAAATATTTAGAAGATTTTGAATTGATAGAAATTCCTTACTCTCTCTCTCTCTCTCTTCTTCTTCTTCTTCTTCTACTTCTCAGCTCTCGCTCTCTCTCTCTCTCTCCACTTCTCAACTCTCTCATCTTTCTTATCTGCTCATCTCTCTCTCATCTTGCTTATTTGCTCATCTCTCCTTAACTCTCTCCATTCTCATTTGCCCTAATCTCTCTCTCTCTCTAAAGATTTCTGGGATGAACATCTCTGCCCGTATCGAAGCCCGAACTCATGAACATATCGTTTTAAACACAGAATTAAAATATTTAATAATGTATGAACTAAGTCTGCTCAGCTGAAGGTACTACTGCCTCGAAAACGCTACTAAATTCTCATCCTTATTCCCAACTGATACTGTTCAGGAAAAGTTCCTTCATTTTTTTTTTTGGCCCGTCCTGGTGTCACAATCATAAAAAAAAAAATAAAAAAAAAATATATAGCACTGTAAACAAAACCCACCGAGTTAGCAGGTGCTACTTCATGAAGGACACCACTAACCTCCCATCCCTATCCCAAAGTGGCTCTGACAACGAGGAATGCTGAAGAAGATATTCTACTTGCGAACATTAGTCCAACATATTCAATAGCATATTCACTAAGACTGCTGAGGTAACATGGCCTATTGCATGAGGGACGCCACTACCCTGTCATCATTATTCCAAACTAGTTCTGACAAAGAAAATATTCTAAGATCCAAGCCTCCTGGCTAGTACAGTGGTAACGCGCTGGCCTCGCATTCGCGAGGTCGACAGATCGCGCCTCGTCCAGGCAATAGAGTTTAAGCTGTTTACTGGGGAGGTTACTGCTGTGGCTGGGCACCAGTGGGGGCCTGGGGCCTGTGTCGGCTGGTGACCGCCCTATGGGTTATCCATGACCCATTCCACCCATCCATGGGTGGAGAATCTAAAACAACAATCTAAGATCCAGCATAAAGAATCAGAATGGGAACCTCTTGGGTAAGGGCCCAAGGACACTGAGCTTCTGAAGAGCCTCTCTTTCTTGAGTTTGAACAGCTGCTAATACCAAAACAATAGGGGTTTTTATTCTTATAATTCTACTTCTTTTTTTATATAAGAGTTGTAATTATGGAGAATTCTGTTTGTCATCACTGAAGTTTATGCCTGCTACATGATGTTTTACTAGTGATCACAGTTTTAAAGGTATAAAACCCGTTGTGATACTACACGAGAAGGTCTTTTGAACTTAATAGGATAGTCCTGGACAGTTCCATGTTGAGTCTTCCTTCGGTCACAAATATTTTTCTACACCTACATCAACGCCGAATATTCTCGGATATTCATGACACGTCTCTTATTATCCCTACTCATCTAACAAGTCACAGCACTCTCCATCTCTGTTGCTATTTAATTTCTGTTCTTCGTGCCCTGGCCCGATGAGGGCAGTTTTATTTTCTTCTTCTTCTTCGTCTACATCTTTTCCCACTTTTTTTTTTCTTTTGCCCGTCCTGGTGTCAAACTCATAAAAAAAAATTCAGTAAACCTGCTACATTAACTGAGCCCTCTACATCACTTGGTCACATCAATATATCTCCTCTCTCTAATATATTCTTACACGAGATTTTAGAGTAACAGACATTTTGAGAAATATCAGATAAAATACAAGAAAGTAGACTACGGTGGTATGGTCATGTCGTTAGGAGGGATAAACAGTATGTTGGGAAGAGGGTGATGGCAATGGATATACAGGGTAGGAGAGGGAGAAGGGGACCAAAGCGAAGGTGGATGGATTGCAACAAAGACGACCTGAGATCTAAAGGTTTGTTGAGTGATGAGGTATGGGACAGGAATATATGGAGAACACTGGCCAGAAACATCGACCCCACATAAAAGTGGGAAAAGATGTAGACGAAGAAGAAGAAGAAGAAGACATTTTGACCCTTATAAGAGCCTCAGCAGGTAAAATACTGTTACAAACTGACTCACAGAAGCTTCAACACTGATAAGTCACAATGCTCTCATATTTCTAAGAGATTTTGCAATAAATGGCTGTAAGATTAACCTTGGGAAGTCATACTCGAAACTTTCTTGTTGTGAGGTAAGAGTTAATTATTTAAACTTCAGTAGGCCAGTTCTAGGGGAGAGAGAGAGAGAGAGAGAGAGAGAGAGAGAGAGAGAGAGAGAGAGAGAGAGAGAGAGAGAGAGAGAGAGAGAGAGAGAGAGAGAGAGAGAGAGAGACTAAATAACTTCCGGGTAAATGAATCATATCTTGTTCTAAGTTAAGTGTGTCTTAAAGTTAAGAGACAGATATTAGATTCATATGTAAACACGCGCATATGTGCATCATATGCATACACGTATGTGTATAATAGCTTTAATGCAATATCTTCAGCTCAGTGTTTTGAGATTAAATTCATTATGTACTTCCCAATATAATATCTCTCTCTCTCTCTCTCTCTCTCTCTCTCTCTCTCTCTCTCTCTAGCCTGCTGGCTAGTACAGTGGTAACGCGCTGGCTTCGCATTCACGAGGTCGAAAGATCGGTCCCCGTCCAAGACCGAGAGTTTAAGCTGTTTACTGGCAGGAACTGCTGTGGTTGGACATCACAGTGGGGGGTTGGGGCTTGCCCTGGCTGACGAATACCCATTGTAATGAAATGGAAATAAAGGTTAAATTTAAAATTTAAATTTAAACTCTCTCTCTCTCTCTTCCTGCTCTGTCGCGGCATAAACATAAAAAAATCACCGACGGAAATTGTTATCCGAATGTTACACAACATATGGCAACAAATTTTCCAGTAGAGCATATTTTGAGAGAGAGAGAGAGAGAGAGAGAGAGAGAGAGAGAGAGAGAGAGAGAGAGAGAGAGAGAGAGAGAGAGAGAGAGAGAGAGAGAGAGATACAAATCTGGAAATACTGTATTAATAAATTAATAATACTACATACAACAGCAACTACAACTTCGACAATAATAATAATAATAATAATAATAATAATAATAATAATAATAATAATAATAATAATAATAATGTGACAAACTAAGGCCTATAATGGCAGATATAAAATATTTAGAGAAAGAAATACTTATGGGGAGGAGAAAGAAAAGCAGGTGCAGAAGGAACAGAAACTGGGGGAAGCGTTCTCAACACCTCTAGGTAAACAACAATAACAAGAGGAGGATATGAGACAACTATGCAGAAGAGGGGAAGCGTTCTCTACACCTCTATGAAAGCAACAATAACAAGAGAAGGATATGAACACAGGAAAAACTTAATGATGAGATGCCTGTAAGAAAGAGGGGAAAAACGAGATAATGAAGACACGAGGGGAAAGAAAATGAGAAACAGAAAGGCGAGGAAAAGAGAAGTAAGAATAACTTTCTCAGACAAGGTGTCAACCAAGCAAAAGAGGGAATTGGCTCTAAAAACCATTCGAAGCAATGTTCCGGTTTTACGTCACGGACTCCCTTATCAACCAAGGGCTAGGACGGTTGCCTTCTTACGAAGCAAAGCAATGACAGGATAAAAAAGACCAAAAAGTTTGAAGACGAGAAGCAAAAACGGGGCTAGGTGGCAAGAAGAAGGAGGAAGATGTTGATAATGATGATGGTGAAAAGGAAGAGACAATACAAATATAAATGAGAAAATAGTGAAGAGAAAGCAGAGATATGAAAGCTGGCTGAAGAGATGCCAGTAGAGAACAGATGAAGAATAACAAGATAATTAGAGGGGGGGGGGGGAGGAAGAGGACGAACAGGGGAAAGATAGGGAGAAAGGGGAAGAATAGGAGGAGAGTGAGGGAACAGAACCTACCTCACTATTCTCAGAAAAGGTGACAACTAGCAAAAACAGGGAACTGTCTCCATTGCGTAACTGAAATCAACAATATAGGAAGGGAAATAAGCATAGAAGAGAAAACATGAAGTAAAGATGCCAATAATGAAGAGATGAAAGAGAGTGGAAGAAGAGTGGAAGAAGGGAGAGGAGAAACAAGGCAATTGCTATAATAAGCTGCAAACTAGGAAAAAAACAAGGAATTATTCTCAACATTTTTAAGGAGAAACAATAACAGAGAGGGAATAAGAACAGAGACAGAAAAATAAAAACAATAAGGATGAGGGAAAAGCGAGAGGAGGATGAGGAGGAGGAGGAGGAGGACGAGGAGGGTAAACCTCTCTGGGAGTGAACAAAGACAAAGGGGAATTGACAACAAAGAGTATAAGTTCGCAGACTACTAGCAAGGGACGAGGGGAGAGATGTAAGATTCCGAGGAAGGATATGATGAAATGGAGGAGAGAGAGAGGGAACAAAGACAGAGGGGAAAAGAGAACACAGAAAACAAAGTTGAGGACTAGCAAGGCAAGATGGGAAAGAAGGGTGAGACTGACGTTGAGAGGAAGGGGTGGAGAAGGAGGCTGAAGAAATAGATGATGAAGAGGAGGCGGAGGGAGAGAAAGAAGGAAGGAAGAAGGGCAGCATGCCAGCCAAAACACTTTGTGAAATCTTTCTTGAGGTGTTGGTGGTGTCTTGGTAGCGCAAACAGTGCATGTGGCAGCTGTGCCTCAAAATCACACGAACTCGCCACTCTTCTTGTAAACGAAACAGAAGAAGTTGAAGAGGCAATACGACAGGTTCTGGTGAATATATAAGGAGGTAATACGACAGGTTCTGGTGAATATATAAGGAGGCAATACGACAGATTCTGGTGAATATATAAGGAAGTAATACGACAGGTTCTGGTGAATATATAAGGAGGCAACACGACAGGTTCTGGTGAATATATAAGGAGGCAATACGACAGGTTCTGGTAAATATATAAGTGCATAAAAATCCCATGAAATGTATCGATATGTACAAATAATCTCCCCTTGAAATTAAAGGTTAAATACAAACAATTCTCTCTGGAACTGATAGCTAAGTACATTTAGTCCCTTTCAATTAATGGTTATTGAGATAAAACTCCCAGAATTTGATGGTTTATTACAAAAAATTCTCCTGAAATGGAAGGTTAAGCGCATAAATCTTCACTGATATTGATGACAGAGTATAAGAAATCCTCATGAAATTTATGAACTGAAATTATCAATACTTAATGTGCTGAAAGTATCAGAGATGCCGGAGTGATCGTGGTGTTAACTTGTGGTGAAAGGAGATTTCCTAGTGACTGATAAAAAAGACAGTAATGACCCATTACGTGAGCTCATTTGAGAAATAAACGCTGGGTACAGAGATCGAGAATTTGCAAATATTTATCAACGGAGTTGTGTGTGTAATATATATATATATATATATATATATATATATATATATATATATATATATATATATATATATATATATATATATATCAAGCAAGAGTGGATATAGTGAAAAAGAAGTATCTTAATAAATATTCAAAATAAATAAACAAATAAAATTGTCTAATTTGAGGGCATAAAAAGTGTCAAAAATAAATTCTACTGATTGAAAAATAAAATTAAAATATTTTAGTACCGAAAATGCATAAGTAATCGTCACCAAAGTGTGTGGATTTAGACGTAGCAACAGCATCCTCTGTATATCTATCTCCATATCTATCGATATGTCTATCTATCTATCTATCTATCTATCTATCTATCTATCTATCTATCTATCTATATATATATATATATATATATATATATATATATATATATATATATATATATATATATATATATATATATATATATATATATATATATACTCTCTACCAATAAATAGAAAAAACACTGATATACATTACTACATTTATGATTTAAAATACCAAATGCTCATTATACAATATATTGCTCCTTATAAAGCCTGAGCCGAACTGAATTATTCTGTCACTATATACACACATGACGTAGACAGGCATCATGTTCTATTATTAATTGTGTCAACAAAAAGGCGCCCGAATTCTCTCCGTTGCAGGGATAAGGCAGATGGAGGTCACGTGGGCTTTAAATACTTTTTCAAGTGACACTAATTTTTTTTTTGCTCTCTCACACACACACACACACACACACACACACACACACACACACACACAAACTTGTATTTTAACATACTTTCAATTCATCTATTTATCATAACATGAAAAAGTATTAATTATTATTGCATTATCAAAACAAGTACTGTATATATATATATATATATATATATATATATATATATATATATATATATATATATATATATATATATATATATATATATATATATATATATATATATACTGTATATAATATATAATATATATATATATATATATATATATATATATATATATATATATATATATATATATATATATATATCTTTCGCAAAGTTTGATATTTTATGAAGAAAAAACTGAAATCCGCGAATGTTCTTCCCATCTTATCACCTCTTCACATAAGCATCTCTAACCAACCAAACCTATTCTGAAAGCAAGGTAAGAGTGGTTAGGATACTGTCACCGCTGATGGGGGTGGCAAATGGTGGGAAGAATCTCCCAGTTAAGGCAAAGTATCCTTTATTATTAAGCATATGGAATACTTTATCTCATCACATAAAACTTCCTAGAAAAATCAAATTATTCCATTAAGTACTAATGCTAAACATAATTATTCATAATATCCTACGATATTGAATAAAATAACAACAGTGCACAGAAATAAGTTACATAAGCAAAACAAACAAAAGTGTTTTAATACCCTTGGCACAGGTGACTTATCTCCAGGAGTCTCAAGTAATTCGATCTTCGTTGTCATAGCGAAAGTCAAGGTTATACTTAGTTGTACGTTTGTTTGGTGTTTAGATGTCTGCAGGTTATCGTCTAATACCATTGTCATATAGTGAATGTCAAGCTAATTTGTAATTTGTATGTCCATTGTCATACAGTGAATGTCAAGTTTATTTGTAATTTGTATGTCCATTGTCATATAGTGTGTGTCAGCTTATTGTAATTTGTATGTCCACTGTCATAGTGAGCGTCAAACTTATTTGTAATTTGTATGTCCATTGTCATATAGTGAATGTCAAGCTTATTTGTAATTTGTACGTCCACTGTCTAAATGGAAGTCATGGTTATAGTCTAATACCGTTGTCACAGTGAAATTCAGGGTAACACCGGTGTAAACAACGAAAGTTTCAATTATAATGTTAATTTGTATTTTTTTTTTCATGTCTCGATGTCTCAAAATAATTCCAGGTTATAGTTTTATACCACTGTCAAACAACAATAGTCAAGGTTATGTAGTCTACATACACACGATAGCTCGCCGTCCGTTGTCTTGCAAGATTCAGGGTTACATTTTCATACCGTTGTCACACTGCGAGAATCAAGGTTATCCTTAACTGTAGATTAGTTGACGAAATTAAAGGTTATAGTCTAATACCACTATCAAACAACAATAGTCATTGTACATTAGGTTGTAATAACCTAAACAAAAGTCAAGATTATTCTGTTTGTTAACTAAGTGTTCGCAGTCTCAACGAGATTAAAGGTTATACTCTCATACTTATGTCATACGGAAAAGTCAAGGTTATACTTATATTGTATGTTGAGTTCATGTGCAATGTATTGACAAGATTCAAGGTCATAGTCGAATGTTAAGGTTATACTTTATACATAACTTAGGAGTTCGTTGTCATAACGAGAGTCAAGGTTATGGTCTAATACCAGTGTCAAACAGCGATATTTAGAATTATACTTATTATACACAAGTTTAGTGGTCATTTGTATGGGTGAGATTCAGGGTTATACTCTATTACCATTGTCTTATAGGGAAAGTCAAAGATTATACTTACTTTGTGCGTTACTTTTGTGTCCTTTGTCTCAATGAGAATCAAGATTATAGTTGAATACCGTTGCCACATAGTGTGTAAGCCACTGTCATATACTTAATTTCATGTTGGTTTGGCTATCGTAGTCTAAACGATATTAAAAGTTACAATATATTACCGATGTCAAAGTCTAGTACCGACGTCAAATACAAAAAGTGATTTCCAATATTGACATCAGTTGTCTCCATGAAATTCAAACACTATATTGTCTAAAATAACGTATACTATGTAATTATATATACTCTCGAATCGAGAATAACAAAAAGATACTAACTTATACTTCGAAATGAATAAACGTAAGCCTTAAAATAAGTTAATATAAGCCTACTTATTTTCCATTACTCTGAGAATCAATGTTACACCAATAGGGTCGAAGTTATGCTTACAAAAATATTTACGTTAGCTATATGATTTTAATTTCATTGTGACAACACAAAAGCTATTTTGTATACTTTAAAAAGTTACCAGAGGTCATATCTCTGTACGTAATATTTCCTGCCGTTGTCACAAAGCCATAGGCAAGAGTGTACTTTTAACATTGGACAAAGATCTTGTATCTAATTCTGCCGTGTGATATGAACTTGGGTAAATGAGTTAAAAATACAAACGCCTGTGTGTGTGTGTATAATGAATACAGATAATCAAGCTGTTAGGAAATTTAAAAATAAGCAGAAATACGGAACTGATGCTTGATCACCTAAAAAACATTTCTATGTAATACGTTCCTTGTTCGTAGAGAAGTGGCTACATTAGTTCTATTTATTCTTCAAATGATCTTAACTCGTAATATGATAGGGTGAGAAAACTCACATTCCTTTCCTACTCTAGCGAAACTAGGGTGTGAAAACTAAAATTCCTCTCATTCTTTCATGAACATTAGGCGCAATAACTAAATTTCTTTTCTCACTCTTGGGAAAATAGGGCATGAAATTAAAATTCCTCTCCTGGTCTCATACAATCACCAATGAGATGTGTTGGTTAGAGAACTTGTGGATATAAGGGAAATAAATATCTTTAACACGGCTACTGAATACAAGAATCTTTTCTATTGTCTGGGATATAAATCTAATCACTACTATAAGGTACAAGTACCCTGTACACTCAACTGAATTGGTCACCTTATTTTTTGGTATATCTGTCTTTAGTTACAAGTACAATATATTTTTTTCAGCTTGGCCGTCAGTCTATGCAAGCGGTGTTATCTCTAAATATTCATCGTTTTATCAATAAAATTATTAAATTTAATATTTAATGTCTTCGAGATGACAATGAAGTCTATACACCCCAAGGAACACTCTTCAACTCTACTTCCCTGCTCAACAAGCAATCAGCAATTCTTTGTAGTTAAATGAATAAAATACCGCATTATTGTTATATTGTACTTTGATTTAACAGACTGACTAGATAGTCTTAAACCTAAAGTTTGATACTGGAGTCAATAAAGATGTAACTTCGATGTTTCAAAAATATATTTTAAACTGCAATTTTCGGAAAACATTTGGCTAATCCTAATACACACGAAGTCATATACATGCCTAATACATTCATTATCTCACTTAGAAAATCTCACTTGGAAAAGACATAATACTAAAACTACCCTTTGGGAAATAACTGGACTGTGGCCAGTAATAAAGTTACAGGTAAAAATTTACAGGTTGGGTTAGGTTAGGTCAAACTTTTTCCTGTGACATTTTTATCGTGATTCAAGTGGATATATATATATATATATATATATATATAATATATATATATATATATATATATATATATATATATATATATATATATATATATATATATATATATATATATATATATATATAAGCACAAACTGTTATCATACAGCACTAAATAGTAAGGAAGCCCTTCACTGAAAAAACACAAATGATGAGGAAAACAGGAGTGGGAAGTACAATCCTTTGCATGATTCAATGAGTACATTATGTGATGCATTGGGCTTATTACCAAAAAGCATTTTCAAGAGCCTGAAGGTCAATATGAACTACACCTAAGTAATGTAGTGCAAAATATTGTACAAAATTACGATATCGTTTATAAGCCGCTCAGTATGAAAAAAAATTCTCTATAATCAGACAGAAATGACCAAAATTTAAGGGAAATCATTAGGAAATTTGTACATATGTAAAGCATAACAAAACTGGTACAGTATCTAGATAAGTCTCTATCGCTTCCTCATAGGTTGATCTATAATTCTCTTTCCAGAAACTGAATCACACTATAGATAAACATGGGCAGCGTGGGTCAACAACAGCCTGGAACAATTGTTCCAGGAACATTAGACGAAGTCACAGCCTATGTCAAAGCTGGCGTCGATGGTGAGAGAATGGGAGCTTGTCCATTTTGTCAGCGAGTGTTTATGGTTCTCCTTATCAAATCACACCACAAACTCCTTAAGTTCAAGGTGAGTTACTTGTAACAGTCATTACAGACAGTTAAAAAATAAAAAGAAATTATAAGCATGCTTCAAACATACACAAGTGTCTTAGGGAGGTTACTCAAATCTCTTTCTTTCACACACATAAAGTACTAAAGAATACTTATTACTGTCTCATAATAAGTACAACAACCAGAGTACTGTACTTAGCATCATGATTACAGACTGCTATGTCAGGTCCCTCATTTGAGAAAGTAACTTTCAATACTGAATCACTAATCTAAAAGAGCATTAAAATATTATAATAATGTTGTATACCTTTGCAATGACATATAAATTGAAGATTTCGATTGCTTTACTACAAGCTATGGTAAGAAACTGGTCCTGTTAACAATTATCTTTATAACTGTATATATACAAATTAAAAGCTCTCTTTTTATAGGTCATCACCACAAATCCAGCCAAGCCACCACCAGAATTCAAAGCACTAGGTCTCAAACATGTGCCAGCTCTCATTCATGGGGATGATGGGTTCGATGCACTGGACGACATCATCCAATATCTCGATACTAAGTAAGCTAAATGTCATAAATACTTATATGCCTATAGCACCAAATAATCTAAACATGACATATGAAAGGAAAATCTGCTAGTTATAATATCAATATATGCAATGCTTACTACCTAAGAAATAGATTCTTAGACTATTCCTCTTGTATAGTGATTCTTTATTCACTTGTTCAGCAACATCTTTTTGTAATGCAGATTTTTAATATCATACAGCTACTCCCTTGATACTGTTTCGCAGTCATGGATTTATATGTAATGTAACTTTTTTCATACCACTGTTTCCTAATTAGAAATTATATTTTGAGTAGAAGTTCTTTTTGAGCATAACACATAATAAAATTAAATTAATCAACATGAATAAGTTTCCATAGAAGTCCATATTATTAATTATCACTAATTTGTATTAGTTTATATATATCTTTAAAAATTGCTAATCTTTCTGCAGTATTGTATATGATGGCATCAGCTTCTGTACAAATGCATAATTCCCACTACAACCACTAATACGAGATAATTGCCCTTAATTTTACTTAGATACTCAAAACAATGATATAAGGCCCCAAAAACTTATCGTGTTGTCTTAATCTTTTTCAGGTTTCCAGGAGGCGGACTGGAATATAATGACCCAGATGCAGATGTAGCTACCAAAGATTTCTTCTCTAAATTTTGCTTCTATATTAAGGCAGTTAACCAAGATTCTACCAAACTCGATCAGGCATTACTGAAGCTCAATGTTTTCTTAGAAAAAACCCTAAAACTAACTAATGGTATCACTAATGGTGGACCCCATCACGAAGTAAGTGGCTTTCAGTTTATTGTTATTTACTCTGAAAATAATTATAATTCCCAAAAGATGACAGCAATATGGTATTTTTTCTGTATTAGAAAAAGCAAACTTTATGTTTCCAAACGTAAATTAAAATTTAATCGGCATTTGATTACAGTACTGATATGTGTTGATTTTATTTCCAGGATGATACAGAGGATGAAAGTGCCAGCCATGCTCAGACACAATACCTGTGTGGTGATAACCTAACACATCTCGACTGTGAGGTTCTTCCAAAATTACAGCACTTACGAGTTGCAGCAAAGGCACTGAAAAATTACGACATCCCTACACATCTGAGAGGATTTTGGAGGTTTAATGTTAATCTCTAACAGAATCCAATTTATGTCTACAAAATTATTGACTATTACACTCACAAGGCTTACTAAACCAAAATATAAGAGGGATCATTCACTTCACACTTTATCAAACAAATGCAATCACTTCCGTAGGGAACTAACATTCTGTTTCCAAGATTTTACCCTTAAATAATAATACTATACATCATTATATTACACTACAGTATGCATTGTGTCACTCCTCATTGTGCTCAAAAGACCAGTGTTATCATAGCCTTGAGAATGATATGCTCTCAAAATAAAAGTCCTATTAGCATTACTCTATTCTCAACTATTTAAATATAGTAACACGGAATATGAATATTAGTTAATGCTTCCATACAGTATGAAGTCCATTTTGTATATAAAAACTTTTCAACCGCTTGTAAGTTTTGTAGAATAACAGATGCTGTTATTGTCAATATGATTTAATGTGATCTTCATTTACTGATCACAAGTTAATAAGAGCTGTTATATCCATCTTGTAATATCTTGTAAGTTAATGTCATCACATATAGGCAATTTGGGAAATAACAGAGTAACTGTCATTATCAGTAAGGCACTAGCTTCTAGGGTATTACCACAACATTCCAAGTTTTTTGCATATTCAACTTCATATATGCTTTAAAATCACGGCAATTTTATTTTTCAGATACCTTCATGCCGCATACACACACCCAATCTTTGTAAGGACTTCTCCATGCGACCAAGAAATCATTCTTCATTGGCATGACAGACCTGAGACACCAAAACTCTCACACAAGAAGCATTCGGTTATTGCCAAAGAAAAACCAAAGTTCTCCTTTGACGTACCTGTACATGCGTCTGTAGTCACTATTGTTGATGAATGCTGATAGCATATCTTTAAGAAAGACAAGATATAAGAAGCCATAAACACCAAAATTTTATGTAAATTGTATTGTAATTGATTAAAATATACGTATCAATAGTATGTAAGGTTTGTGTTTCAATCTGTTCCTTATACGCTAATACTGTACAGTACTTGCTATTTTTGTCATATTCCTAAACTTTATTTGACACAAATAAAAATCTTTACAGTGTGGTACATACTTACTGTACAACCAATGTCATCAGGTCATGCAATCTACACTGAGGTTGGTGTCCAGCATATAGGCAACAAGGTTAACGGAGCATGGCAAACTTAGTTCTGTACGCTATTTGAGGTAAGAATTTATTTGACTCCCCTATCATTGCTACAATTATCTACACTAGTAAAACGAATTAAAGCTAGACCTGAAACACCAAAACTCTCACACAAGAAGCATTCAGTTATTGCCAAAGAAAAACCAAAGGGTTCTCCTTTGACGTACCTGTACATGCGTCTGTAGTCACTATTGTTGATGAATGCTGAAAGCATATCTTTACGAAAGACAAGATATAAGTCATAAACACCAAAACTTATGTAAATTGTATTGTAATTGATTAAAATATACGAATCAATAGTATGTAAGGTTTGTGTTTCAATTTGTTCCTTATACGCTAATACTGTACAGTACTTCCTATATTTGTCATATTCCTAAACTTTACTTGACACAAATAAAAATCTTTACTGTGTGGTACATACTTACTGTACAACCAATGGCATCAGTTCATGCAAGCAACACTGAGGTTGGTGTCCAGCATATAGGCAACAAGGTTGACGGAGCATGGCAAACTTGGATCTGTATGCTATTTGAGGTAAGAATTTCTTTGACTCCCCTATCATTGCTACAATTATCTACACTAGTAACAAGAATTAAAGCTAAAAGTCTACATAACTGGTACCAAGATTAAGTAAATATATATCCGTAGCTGCCAGGGTTTGTAATCCATTTAATAATTTTTATTTCTACTACTAAAATGTTTTACTTTAATAGCTCTGGATAAGAAATTATTGCAAGCTCCACTGAAAAGCTACAATATTTATTTAAAACCTCTGAGAAAAATCTTTAGTTCAGTAACCAGCCACAGTGAAAAATACACACCTATATCAAAACAAGTTGTAATTTAAAACACACAATTAAGAAAATAATGAAAACGATACAACCAACGTACAAACGTAATTTTGTGTTATGTTTATAAAATATTTACTGTTATAGGAATTCAAACAACAGAAAGAATAAAACTTTAAATGCATCGCATATGAGGGACATAGTTCATCTCATATACTACACTAGGATATGGTTTGGTTCCGGTTTTACGTCACGGACTCCCTTATCTACCAAGGGCTAGGACGGTTGCCCTCTTACGAAGGACTTGTTTTGGCAGATGTAATCCTTACGCTGAGTGCATGCCTTTGCTAACCTCAGACCGTGACGGGGCGCGAACCCTCGACCTGACGCCTCAGAGTCGGAGACGCTACCGACTGAGCCACGGCGACTACCTATATTACACTAGGATATGATAGTACATTAACAATGTTACTATATAACAAAGAAAGGAGGTACTTTGAGAATGTACATACCATAAGAAAAAAAACATATTACAGGTTTATTTTTAATGGAGGCCAACATGTAAGCGACATGAAAATGTACATACTTCTTTTTACAATTATGGAGCTACTGTAAAAAGAAGTCCATATAACAGGGGTAGCCATAATTATTCCCCACTATAGTAATGGGAAAATTGTTGGAAAATTGGGTTTTTAGGGTAGGTAGCACTATCAATGCATACTAATTATTCCTACTGTTACACAGCCTATCAAAAAAACTGATCTTACCCAAACTAGGTGGATGCTGCCTCCCTTGACCAACATCAATCAACATTCCCAAGGGAAATGAAACTACCTACACAAAAGAAAGCCCTTTCAGATGAAAATAAAGCTCAAATATATTTCACTCGCCTCAATACCCACTTACGTATGGTTTTGACTCTATAAGGGAAATTATTTATTCTTTCTATATTTCCATGCCTTAGGTCTAATCACTGGGCTGAGCATGGTCGATGTCACATCCCATAATTAAAAGTATAATACCAGAGTAAGTTGAACCTGAATCAAGACAATTTCACTGTGCATTTCTAGCACATATCATGCAAATCTATTTGAAAAATCTGGCCAAGCATTACTATTCATAAACTCACCTGGTTTGGAAAACTGAAAGTCCATGAAAACAATGCGCATACAATCACACACAACAAGCAGTTACAGTACAGTAGCAAGTGTCACTCACAATAACTCAAGTAGTAAATTTAAGCGAGACTGTTATGAATTGGGGGTAAGATTTTCTAGGGTTCAAGTAGCCAAAATAATAATATAAGTATTGTGAAAATGTCATAATGCTGAACATTAGTAACTATCCAAATGTCACTTTACCTCTACTAACCGTCACGGATTACTTCTTAAGGTTAAGATTCGTCTTATGCTCCCCATTAAATTTTTGGACAAGACTACATATTTTTTACTTATGCGTTTTGAAATAATCTAATACGGTAATTTTATTTTTGGCAATCACTAATTTTTGTGTTAGGGTCGATATTGTAGGGCAGGGATGAGTACCTAAATAAATTTTTAAAAGAAAGGATTATAGAGAGTGCGTCCTAACCTAATCTAACCTTACCTAGGGAAACGCGTCCTCCCTAGACTGGGGCTTTGCCCCCGGACCCCCTTAGGGGTATTTTTTCACTATATATGAAAAAGCCAGGTAAAAGTCCAGTATAACTCCAATGCCTTAATTCTACCCTCCTCAATAAAACAAACAAACAAAACAAACAAACAAAAATATTTATTTCCATTTTGTACAATGGTTATTCAACATTAATAGTAACTTATAAGTAGACATGTAATTAAACTAACAAATAAGAGGGTTAGACATATAGTTAAATTAAATGTAGCTTTCATAGAAAATAATAATGCTGTAATAAAAATGTTACAATAATGTTAATAATAAAGTAGTAAGTATGCCACTAGATACAGGATCGTTATTATCGGCATCATTTCCATATTTGTTTCCTTACAATGAGAATAATTAGTTCTTAATGAGCAGCAACTATTTGTCCAAAAGAAAACTATATAGTTTGCCTTTGAAAGCTGTGAAAGAGGATGCATTTTTAAGATGCTCTGGAATATTATTCCAGAGTGTTGGCCCTTTGATAGTGATCATCTTTGAACCTGCTTCTGTGTTTGTTCTGTGAATAAAGAGCTCACTGCTCTGTCTTGTGTTGGTTCCCCTTATATCCCTGACTGTTTTTAAATCAAATAGCCAGCTAGGATAATGATGGTCCGAAATTTTGAATACAAAAACATAAATAGCATAAGCGACCTTATTTTCTGCCCGCAGCCACCCAAGTTTATTGAGAGCTGGTGTGATGTGGTCATATTTTCTTATTCCTCCCAGGGCAACTCGAGCTGCAAAATTAATAAGCTTCTGTATTCTGTTTATCTGAGTCTTAGTGGTAGCTCCCCAAACAGTTGTGCAGTAATTAATGTGACTTAGGGCTAGAGATTCAACAACAGTTATTCGAGTGGTAGTCTCAAAATTGTCTTTTATACGTGATAAGTACATTAATGTTCCTGTAACCTTTTTGCATACTTTATCTATGTGGGAATCAAACAACATGTGGTTATCAAAGTGAATTCCTAGGTTTTTGACTGTTTTGCTAGGTGTGATAATATTGTCGCAAAAACTAATTGTTGTGTTTTCTGGAATTTGTGCTATGTGGAACCTTGAACCAATAAATATGCACTGTGTTTTACTTTCGTTAAATAAGGTAAAGTTACTTCACATTGGCATATTTCTATCGAGTATCGGGGGCTAAGCTAAGCTAACCTAACCTAACCCACTCCCTGAGGGAAAAGTCCAACCCTCCGATACTCTATACAAATATGTCAATGCAAAGTAACTTTATATTATTGAGGAGAGTAGAATTAATGCGCCGGAGTTATACTGGGCCTTTACCAAAAGCCATATTCCATTAATCTCCATAACTAAAATAATACCTGTACTACCTAAATAATTTAAATCTAACTAGCCTAACCTAACCTACTCTAACTTGACTCACCTACCTCAAATTTGTAGCACGGCCCACTCAAGGAATAACAAGAAATACACAGAGAATATAAGACTTATGAAGCGGTAGCGTCCGCGACTTTGAGGCGTCAGGTCGAAGGTTTGCGCCCCGTCGCGGTCTGGGGTTAGCAAGGGCATGCACTCAGGGTAACGATTACATCGGCCAAAAGAAGTCCTTCGCAAGAAGGCAACCGTCCTAGCCCTTGATTGAATAGGGAAACCTTGACGTAAAACAGGATCAATGATAATTAATGACAACATAAAATGTATGGAGAACACTGGCCAGAAACATCGACCCCACATAAAAAGTGGGATAAGATGTAGACGAAGAAGAAGATACAATGTCAGCTTACCTCTTTCAGCCGTCAGGTGATTACTTTCCAAGGAATTCTAATAAACGTAGGTCACCAAAATCACAATGTAATGGAGAGTACAACAGATGAAACCACCATATAAACAGTGAATAAACAAATGCCACTGAACTAAAAACGTAAATATCAATATTATTCTACCACACGGAATATGAACAATGTCTCTCGTCTAAAAGGTTCCTTTTTGTGTATTTTTCAAGTCAGGTGCACTTTTTTTTCATTTTCGTATGGATGTATAAGATTATTTCTCTCCAAAAAAAAAAAAAAAAAAAAGTTTTTTTCATGTTTTTATTGATACAGATTTGTCTTATTGCTTAATTATTTTTTATCTAATACTCTCTCTATGTCTACCCTAGATTTTTTTTTTTTATGAGGTTGACACCGGGACAGGCAAAAACTGCCCTCATCAATAAAGGCCCGGGCACGAGAAAATACCAAGACGAATGAAAAGAAAAAAGTTTAGGACAAGGCAGAGATGGGTAATGTCACACAAAGGAAAACGACAGATAGAAAAAACAATTAAGAGGGGGTGATAACTTTTTGCATAATTCAAAAGTATTATAGATTTATGCACCCTGTCTTTTATTATCATATATACTGCACATGTTTTTATTTTCAAATTCTTCATATTGTTTTCAATCTGTGTAGGATATCAGACCAGAGGAAGGTTTTCCTCCCTAGGGTGAGGGATATTGCTACCACCTCCGTGTTCCCCTACATGGCGTAAAATTCGACTATATAGGGAGAGGCTAGAGGACTGATAATCTCTCCATTGTGTTTTTCCCCACAAAGAGTCGGGTTTTTGCTTTGACTCGACTACCTTTCCCCCTATAAAGCAAATAATGGTCTTTTGGTTAATATATTATAAAATGTGAATTCTTTGTTTGAGTTTTATTGTCCTCCATATTATACTGAATTTGATTATGAAACCTAAACGCGTCTATAATACGAAAATGTATCAATTAATGTCTTTATAACAAAATATTTGAGGACATTAATATATTTATAAATTTTGAGTTCCAGATTTCTTCCCCGGAATCTAATTTGAGTTTATTTTGAACCTTTCATGAGAAAACAGAGATATCAAGATGATAAAATGGCAGTAAATTAAAAAAAAAAAGTAATATATTGTTTCGGTTCTACGTCACAGATTCCCTTTCCTACCAAGGGCTAGTAATATTCAATAGAGCAAATAAAAATTATCTGTAATATCTAAAGAGTTATGGTAATTTTTAATGAAAATAATATATACAGAGAGAATGAATACTCTAAGAGCTCAGAATAATAATACATAACATCAAAATAACAAATAAGACTGTACAGGTATATGTATTTTCCAAAGAGTGGTGGTAAATTCTTTAGTAAATTAGGAAGAAGAAGAAGAATGTCTTGGAATGGGGTGGAAATCTCAAAAGAGCAGATAGCAGCTGGTATGGCTCAAGGAGCGGCTCAGAACTCGAGATTAAGGTAAATATACAGATGTTCACTCTCTTGTAATTAAAAAGAACATATTTTAACTTATTAGTTTATGTATATTTAACTCGATATTGATCGTTTGTTTGTTTACTAAAGGTTTAAATGTGTCCTCGTCAGAATTATTTCCTCAAATTCCATGAATTTCTCCATGTTGATGGAGTTAATTACTTGGAATATGACGTCGTGTTTGTTTAGCTATTGCACTCGTCTAAGTAAAGATAGGACTTCCTTATCGTTATGCTTGTATCTGAAGATACAAATACCATTACATTTCTGTCCTCTAGAGCAAACAACTCATTTTAGGTGTCGTTATGCCTTGTAGTGACCTCTATCCCAATCTCTTCCGTTTGGAAACAATTCTCAATACCTTGATATTGAATAGATAAAAATTCGTTTTATGCTCTATTCTTCCTTTTTTTGACCTAAATTATTTCATGATAGGTTTCGATATGTTTTGAATTATTCTGATACTTTCTATTCAGTAATAATTTTTCTTAATTAGGGCCGACGTTGGTTAGGGTGAATTTTAATGGTTATGCAGCAGCATGGCAAATTTTAGGAAGTGTTGGTGATGCTGGTCTTTTGGCTGGGCCATAGAAAGGTTGCATAAACGAATCTTAACTGAAAATAGACCAACTTAAACTCTTCTTTCTCCTTTTGTACGCACTTAATGATAGAATGATGGATTCACGTCTGAGCCCACGACAGGACCATTGGAAGAGCAGCTAGCTTTATGCCCCATCTTCAGATCCGTCTTTTTCCATCCCCTAATTAGAACTAATAGTGACACATGAAATGCAAAACTTAAAGCTTGATAGTAACCTACTTTAATCTTGGGATATGATGTCCATATTGTGCCAATTTTCTGCTTCTGCTCGCAGTTTGCCAATATACATTATTAATACCACAATAGTATATGACTTTAAAAATAAATTTGATAAATATAAGATGAAGGAATAGTTTTAAAAGTTAATTATCAGTCCCATGATTATTTTATATAGAATAAAGCACTTCAATCATATTATGTACGAATATTTTCATTTCAGTGATGTTGATGAGTATGGCTTTGAAAGGCCTCCTGATTTTGATTATCAATCTTATGAAGAATTTATGTCTAAGTACCTGACTGTACTGACTCGAAGGGCTAGAAAATGGTCTCATTTATTAGGTGCCAAAGAGACTGTAGGACGTGGAATAAAAGTGAAACGATATGTTAGAAAAGGCATTCCTATGAAGAATAGGGGTAAGGTAAGATTTTTAGTTTTATATTCTGTTAGTGTATGGCATTATAAACTTAAGCAGCTTTTACTCACTGTGATATTCTGATATTTTTTTTCTTTAATGCATACCATATTACCCATTTTTCCTTTGAATTGTAGATTTTAAGCAGTTATTTGTGTGAAATTGTTATTGTTGACCTATGATTAATAACATTAATTGTGATCTAGTTAGTATGAATATCTGTCTAGAAAATATAATTAGAAGAGTATTACCGTTGTACAGTATATATATTTCTGAAGTAAGATGTGCTGAGCCAGTATGGTGGCCACAACTGCGGTGAGAGAAATGAGGTAGCAAACTTCAATATATTCTGCCACGTATTGCCATGATAAGCCAACTGTTATATGGTAAAGAAGATATTATTGGTGGAATGGATTGCTAGGCCTCACTTCTTTTTATATGTGTGTATTGTATGTTATTGTTTTCAGATCTGGATGGAAGTGAGTGGAGGAAAGGCAAAGAAAATTGCTAACAGTGGCCTTTATCAGAGTCTGTTGAAAGGTCCTTTTAATGATGATTTGGTTGATATAATAAAAGTCGATGTTCCCAGAACATTCCCGGATAATATTTACTTCAGAGATTACAATGAAGGAAAATTAGCAAGTCTCCACAATGTTTTAGTGGCCTTCTCTCACCATAATAAAAGTGTCGGATATTGTCAGGTGAGTTTTAGATTTAACAGTTTGTTAGGAGTTTTCCTCTTGTAAGTGCATCTACATGGACTCTGGGATTTTCAGAGACTACATGTATATTCTAAAATTTGTCTCTTCTGTCTGTTTATATGCGAATTTTATTCAGTATCTTTTCCACTTCATATATCCATATTTTTACTTATTGTTTTCGCTTCTCTGAGCTTGCATGGTTTTGGTATTTACTCCCTGTAAGTACCTGATTCAGCAGTTTAGTAAACTGTAAGTTCAATGATTTTTGCAGTATTTTATGCTAGTATTAAATGATATAATGGAAAGGCCTCATCTCCCCGTGTCGATATATGTATTTCAGAGAATGTTTTCGTAAGCTTTTTTGACAGTGTAGGTTTTTATTTATCTGAAATGATTATTCAGAGTGTACAGTTCTCTAGTTCATTACTGGATATTAAGTGAAAAATATATGTAGAATGTTGTAATGAGTTAGAACTTTACTACTGATAATTAATGTGAACTATTCATTTTACACACACGATAGCAAGATACTTAACTCTGAGCTAATATTTTCATTTATTTACAGAAAAACTTCAGTGATATTTGAAAATTTATCAGGAATGTATAAGTAAAGATTATAATGAAAGTATTGGAGAGCCTATGAGACTTTTGTATTATTACAGAAGCCTTTTACAAAAGTTTAGAGGTAATAGATTTCAAAGTGAAAATCTTAAGTGCTAATCAGTTGTATTCTAACCTTGTGCAGTAGAGTTAACCTAAAGTCAAAATAATAGTTTGGTATTATAGTTTCTTAAACATCGACCCACATAAAAGTGGGAAAAGATGTAGACAAAGAAGAAGAAGATTATAGTTTCTTACTACCTGGAAGTATTTTGAGAATTATGATCATACAAAGTATAGTTTTTAAATGGTTGTTTAACTTTTATGACAAAATTATTAGCAAAGGCATCAAGTATTCCTGGTATTTCTGACCTAATATACATAATGTAGTAGTCTAAGTTTCAAGTGAATATACTTACAACTTATAAAATAGTTGTAATTTTTAACAAGGAGTATTTTTACCAGATGATCTTTAGTTGTTAAATGTATGGACTGATAGACCTTCAGTTACTACCATTATTAATATTCTACTAAAAGGAAGCTATTACTTTATTCCTGTAGTTCATATGCAATCGAACTGTAGTATTAGCCTTTATGATCTTTATCAAAATTTGAACTAGTGAAGGTGCTTTTCCACGATGTTAGGCTCCTACACTTATATTGAGGGAGCTGAGTTGACAGTGACTATCACCCATGGGATATCATTATTTTCTCAGCATATCCTTATGAAATATAGCAACAGTGATAGTTGTGATAATCCTCAGTATATACTAGTTAATCTTAGTTCATTGTTATGTTTTTGTTTCTTTTGTCATATGTTATGGTTCAAACGAGCACGCTTTACTCCAAGTAAAGTCATAAGTAAATAAAAATAATGGAGGGAGACACATGCATGCAATGGGAGATTTGTAAACATCATACCATTTACACTAGTATTCATAATGTTAACAAGTTATTAATGTCTTCATTACAGGGCTTGAATTATATAGCTGGCCTCTTGCTAATTATTATTAAAGACGAAGAAGATACTTTTTGGCTGCTCAGTGTGTTAGTGAATGATCTATTGCCTCAGTATTACACCCCTGTTATGGTGGGAGTTCTCACCGATATCAGTGTTCTAGAAGCCATTGTGAAGTGAGTATGTTGTTTGAACACCTGTTCAAGTTTTTTTAATTTAGAGTAAAATTTCAAAACAGATGTATGCATTCCTTTTGTAGTAACTTTTGGCTCCCCAGTTACCTTTCTCTCCCTTTAGTATAATCAATGTGTATATCTGGCAAATTTTCATTTGTTGTATATGGAACAAGGTGGATGCAAATTTGGGTTTGGTATTATATCCCTATCATTTTCTATATGAAACACAGTTGCGGGCCATTATAATGGTCATAGTTAATTCCATAGGAAGTACATGTTGCTTCTGTAATTAATAGCACTATAATCTATCCAGGCAGGAGTAAAGCACTCAGGCTTTTCCAAACCCCCACACACTGTTATCATCCTCACATTTTCAATCCACATAAAAAAATATTAATATACTTTCAGTGTTTGAAAAAGTTAGATTATATTTCTGCCCTTGAGGAGTTAATGTTATAAAAAAAGTTTACTAAAGATATGTATTGCATATTATTACTTAAGTACTCTTATTAATAAATACTATTTTAGACTAATTATTAACCTGTAATCATTTCAAAGTTGATTCCACTTTAAACTCATGCTCTTCTCATTTCACAGAGAACGGGCACCACTAATCTGGAAGCATGTTAAGCATTATGGGCTTACATGGGGTCTGCTCACTACTAAATGGTTTATTTGTCTCTTTGCAGAGGTTCTTCCAATAGAGGTAATATTCTTGGTTTAATGCCCCTGACTCATTTATATTCTTGTGATCAGAACACCATAAAAGAATTGTAGCTGCAACTTCCACAATACCAAATATTGCCTTCATTATTATGTTAGCTTTCAAATACATTTTGTAGTGACAATAGGAAATACAGCAATGTTGGTTTTACATATTGCTGAAACACTGATACCCAAATTAGCAAAAGTAGATTTCCTCAAAATGGATACAACATTTTTTCAAAACAAGCAGGGCAGCCATATCCAAGCTAAATGAAAGTTAGTAGTGGTGCATCAACATACTTTGTATGTCCTGATCGTACATATTTTATTTTCTTCCCCCCTAAAAAGTAGAAAGTATTCTGGAAAGGAGAGATTGCCAGCCAAACACTTCCCTATTTATCTTACTTGAATCTAAAGCAGTTAGACTCATTAATGACCTTTCTCTCCTAATCTGGATTCTCTTTTCTATCGTTATTACTTCCATTGCTACTTTGATGAGTTGGTGAGTTGTATCCGTTTCCCTCTGCTGAGGCTTCGTAACATTTGCCAAGCTGCCTCGTCTCACAGGTACTGTGCTGAGACTTGTAGCTCAGGGATTGGTCAGTGCAAAGATTGCTTCTTCCCTTCCACCTCCAGATTTTGGAAGTCTTCCCTTTGCTGTCTTTCCTAGTTGTTATGACCTTTCGTCCTTCAAAGAGTGGATCTATCGTCATTTCAGGGCCTAAGCCTACTCCTATGAAATGCAGGGACTATGAGAA
This sequence comes from Halocaridina rubra, assembly GCA_037179515.1. Lineage (NCBI taxonomy): Eukaryota > Metazoa > Arthropoda > Malacostraca > Decapoda > Atyidae > Halocaridina > Halocaridina rubra. The sequence continues at coordinate 52,487 of JAXCGZ010011849.1, forward strand.
TGGTATTCTTATATTCCCTTCTCCATGGTTATTGTCATAGTTTCGTATTCTGATGGAGACCACGAGTTTTTAACTGAAGCAAGTTATATAAATCTAATGAAATAAATGCAGATATTTTACTTTTTATTTGAATAAAATTTTTTGCCTAGGTAAAACTCACTTTTGTCACTTTAAATTTTTTACAGGTATAATGTATTTGTTTTCTGATCTCGATACGATGCAGTACTTACAAAATTATGTTGGTCCTGTGATAAATTTTCCTAATGCTGTTAAACCAAATAGTGAGATTGCTTAAACTTTATACTTACTAATTTTGGAAATATTTATTTCCTCAATTTCTTAAGCTTGTTTCTACTTATCTTTGGTCATAGGTCTCTTACAGTAATCAAATGTAAACTTTTGAGCACATGTATTTACTGTAGTGGTTTGTTTAAATGCTTAATACGTTTATTGGGTGAACAGGTTAGGTACGTAAGCTACATACTTGAAGATACTTTGCTTTTCGTGTTATTGTGAACTTGTAGTATTTTTAAGTATTCTATAGGAAAAATTTTTTTCTTTGCTATATGTAGCCACTTAAAGAACCTTTCATTTTAAATAATGAGGCACCATACAGTTGGCAGAGATTTGTGGTTCTTAATAGAGTATACTGTGTATGAAAATGTGATGCTATAGAATTTGATTCAAAAGGATTGAGAAATGATGACAGTAAATAAATATTTACATATCCATAGTGTATAGTCTGTTGAGATGTACGTTAGAATTTTATAATTTCATTATAATATTTCATTATAGTCTTTCTCTCATTCATTAAGGTAACTTTCTGAAAATCTACTTAAATTTTTCATTTTTTCTTTTTTTGCTCAGACAGTGCTTAGAATTTGGGACTGCTTGTTTTATGAAGGCAATAAGATTCTGATGCGCGTTGCCGTTACACTCATTCTGTCCAACCAGGAGCAAATTCTTATGAGTCAAGATTTTGCTGACATCATTGAGTGCTTCAAAAAAATAACTAGAGATACAAATGCCATTGACTGCCACATGTTTATGGAGGTAAGTAGACTGGATGTTTTCTAAAGGCAACTGTTAAATTAAGATTATTTGAATGAATTTATGATCCAAAGTGCTCTCGTGAGATTCTTCTCACATTCTAGGTGGTAAACAATTGATACTGCCTTTGAGAATGAGAACATTTTATCTTAAATGACTCAAGAAATTCAGTAAGTTGTTCAATTCCTCCTTTGGTGTTTCATTAATCATAGATATGCCAGATAATATTTTATATATAGTAGCTGTAGTAGAAGCTAGAAATAAGATAGTAGATTTACTGTTGAGTGAACGTAAATTTGGTTTATTTTATATACATTATGTCATCAAATATTAGAATATATGCTGGGGTTATTCCTAAACGACACTATGAATGTTTCTTTGTTTATAAAAGGTAAGTAATGAAGGCAGCAAGTTTTTGCTTCATACAACGTAAGGTGTGTCTAAATCTATTGAGATTACAGGTGTGTTTTCATATTCACAGTATATAATTATATGAATAATTTACCATACTATAAACTACCATATGTACGAATTCCTCTAGTCATTGTTACAGACCAAAGCCAAATACTTTTGCAGGGATATTTTGATTTACAAATTGCATAAGGATTTGTTTGATTTATTTGCTTTTATAAGAAAAATAGAGTGGTAATATTTTAGATATTAAATAATTACAAATAGTAAGCTTTCCAAAGAAATTTGCAACAGTTTAGTTTTTAAATACCTCTTGCATATTCCGCAAACATGTAATAGCTTTTATATTACCTGTATATCAAATATCGTCACCTAATGCTCTGTTTTTATGCATATGCTTAATTTTTAAAATTTTAGGATTTGAAAATTTTAGGACAACTGTACTTGCTTTTATAGATGTAAAAAAAATTTAGAGAAGCTTTTCTACTGATTAAAGAAATTATTCCTTTTTGTAGGAATTATTTTCTAATGTACTCTTTGCAACAGCATTAAAGTGATGTCTTACTTCAAAAACTTTATATTCTTTGATGTCACGAGTTCCAGTCTGCATCTTCTTTGCTCATGAGCCTAACATTTTGGGAATAATTGCGAACCTTGTGATGTGTTTCTCAAACTTTAAGTATATCTGACCAAAATAACCAACCTCTATAATGAAAATTAAAATATGATTTTTTTATTAAAGCTTCTATTATAATAAAATAAGGATTATTGCTGAGTTTTTGTTACTGTAAAGGAACTTTCTAACTTTTCATGCCTTTTATGCTTGCATGCACAATAACAAAAAAATATGTAAGAAAGAAATATTTTGTTGATTTTACTGTAAAAGTGAATAGTAATTTAATGAGCAGCATAATTAAAAAAATATATATACTTTTTGTGATGTACTGTCCTTTAATGAAGTGAGGAACAAAATAAGAAACCGTTCTCAAATTAATTTATCAGCATTTAGAGTTTCTCATTTGGTATTGTTTCAGTTATAATGGAATGATTGAAGAGAAATTTAATATCTCCATAGCAAATGCATCATGTAAAAACATATATAGAATAGTCTTTTGCATTTGAAATGAAATAAGGTCAATATCTCAGATATAGAAAGCCTAATAAAAAATATATGTGCCCTTTACATCCTGTGAAAAGAGTTTTTAAATTGAGAATTCCATATGTCACCTCATTTTCTTCAGCTTATCAAAAATTAATTTAGCTCTGAAAGAAGAAGAATATGGAAAAATGATGTTGTGGGAGTAAATTTGTGATGCGAAATGATGATAGTCACTTAAAATCAAATATAGGTTTATGGTTTGTGGCATTGAGGATAATAGGGCTACGTATAAGAGATTTAATTGTAGAGAAACAAAGTCAAGACATTCCAAACAAGTGGATTTTGCATTTCAGAACGTATTTAAGGTCTCTGGATCATTCCCTCGAGCTCGATTGGCCAAACTAAGACAAGAGAAGGAGGAGGAAGTTTTAGAGGAAATGAAAAAAGAAAAAACTATACCTTGAGCATGCAGGTTAGCGAAGTATTTTTAGCTCTAGTAGCTACTGAGATGAATGACTTCATGCACAAAAGCAGACTGTTCATTTTAAAAAGACGACTAACATAGATATGAATGGCTACAATAAAGACAAGGAATGATTCCTTTCAATTTTACTTAACACGTATGTTTAATTCAGCTAAAGCTCCCTAATCTGGTATTTGTCACTAAGCAATTGCGTAGCTCCAATATTTTTATTTTTTTAGGTCTAGTTTAATGTTCCTGTGATTATTAAAGGTCTGTGATTTTAACTTAGTTTTATGGTGTAATGATAAGGAACATACTTATGTGCATACATCGGCACCTTGAGAGTTCTAGTAGATATCAGAGAAGGAGCAGAAGGTAACATGTAGCATTATATAGAAATTCACTGCGAAGTTTTAAATAGATTCATGATCTTTTCCCATTTTTCTTTGTGGAGAGAAGTATGTGTTATTGTATTTTATATGTGTAAGTGCCATTTTCATGGCAAAAATGTGTTTCTTAGATGGAATATAAGTTTTAGTTTCTTCAAAGCTAAGAGTAATAGGTATTTTAGCGTTTTTGAGAAAATACTAGAAGTGTATATAAATATATTTTAGTAACTTATAGGAGGTGTGATGCCTGATCTTGTACAGCCAGAGCTAACAGCTCTTGCCTTCCATTCTTGGCTGTTATTGAATAAAAGTTTTATTAGACATCTCATTACTAAGTGGCAGAGAGTAATGGTTAATCTAGCAAATATTACCCTATTGTTAAGCAGTATGGTATTTTGAAGTAGATTGATCACATAATGTGGTTTATTTTTCTGGATAAAAAAAATTCAGAGGTTGTGGGTAGAGTCTATATGTCCATAATTATTTCCTTTAAACTTTTTAAGCTGTGGTTGTAATTGCATAGATGTATTAGCAGACGTCCAATTTTTTAAAATTGTGTAATATGGAAATTTTAAGAAGATCTCAATTTATATAAGAACCAGTTTTCCATAATTTTCATAGATTAATTAAGAATATATATCCTTTTTAAGTTTTAACCTACCTAACCCGTCTTCCAACCCCTGTTAGGCACCAGGAACAGATTCCAACCTTTATTCCCCAGCTCCAACTTATCTCTCTCCACCCCTATTTGAATGGGAATAAAGAGCAATACATGATATAATAATCAACAAGAAGTTGGTGGTAACCTGCCTAATTTAAGTTATGTAGGTTTTTTAGGTATTTTAGTGTTCTTGAAATAGAGATGAACTCTTATTGCAGATAATGGTTTTATCTATGCATTTTCCCTTTTTCATGTTGGAACTTTTTAACAATATGTTAGATTTGCTGTTTGAATTCAAAGTTTATTGACAGTTGTGTGAGCTCGAGGATGAATATTGTTTCTCTCCTTAAATAATGGTGTCATATATGTGAGAATTCCATTCTTGGAGCAAATAACTGGTCGTATTTAATGTCTCTTTTGAAGGGCAGCTTTTTGCTGTATAATTTGACCTTCACTCTACTTCATGCAGTAATTTTTATGGTAAAACACCTTGCATTGTTACGGGTTCTACCCTTGTTGAACTTAATTTTAAATTCTTTTAGAAGAAAGGTCCCAATTTGCCAGATTAGAGTTTCAGCTTCATACATGATGTATGTATCAGTGGGATTAATGATTTATGTATATGTATAGTTACACTAGTATTATATTTGTTGTACTGAAAGATAGTATATATGTATTAATATTTCTAATCTTAAGTATTTATTGATATAAGATTGTGACTTTGTTGTGATGCTGTTTGACTTTGGCTGTATTTTATTGTTAGTGATAGATAAAGCATTCCTTTTTAAGATATGTTGTTTCAATGTTATATTTGTTGAAATATACTTTTTACCTGATATTTATGTTTTATATTGCCTTTTATATGATAAGTTGACAAGTGTAATGTTGAATTAAAACTTGTATCATATAGATTATTGTAACATTTATTCAGTGTGAAATAGGCTGTTTATATATTTTCTTGTGTATTATTGCCCAATCTTATTGATTCTTTGCGTAGAATTACCCAGTTTTGCCTTTTATGTGCATATTATCCAGTTTCATTGCTTCATTTTATTTAACCCATTTTTATTACTTTTTGTATGTGTTACTCGTCTTTATTGCTTTCTATATGCAGTTCTGTTACACTTTACCGTGGTAATATTTAAGTAATTATATTCCAGTAATTCAACTTTTGGAGTTTCCAGAGATTATGTCTGCATTTTTCTTTTGCGGTCAGCAGGAATTGTAAGGCACTTGAGGGGATAGAATTTTGTTGTACATTCTGTCAGGAAAGAGGAATCATGGACTTCTCTTTTTTATTTTATAATAGTCTACACTAGACAAGCTAAAAGGATTATATAAAAGGCAAGTTATCATGCTGCAGCCAGTGATTTTGAAGAATCTCTATTACAAGATACAGAGATATTCTGTCATATTAACAAGTCTTGACTGAAGAGATTAAACTTAGATATGCAAAGTATTGTATTCAGTGAACAAAAGAAAACAGAAAAAGATTAGCGAATTCTTCACGCACATTGCACTTGAAAAAATGTGAGGTAAAATAGAGGTCAACTGTATAGAGAAGACTCTGATATATACATCGAAATCACTGTATGAGAGAAAGGAACATATTTACTATATTTGGTCATGTGTGACGCCACTGTGTGTACCCTTTAGAATAATTGTTAGAGAGAGTAAGTTCAGAAAAGTGGGTCCAATCATTTTGAGGCTGTATTTTTGGTGTTTTCTTTAATCTTTAATGAAGAACTTAAGTATTACAAAGCTCCAATTATAGTACCTGTATACATAAATAGGAAAATATTTATCATAGGATTGAAGTGTTTAGACCCTTCATCTCTGGTATTGCAGATGGATATATGACAGGTACAGAGTAAATGAGATGAAAATTATAATACAGGATATATATTCATTGGTAACGGGCTTGTATCAGTTCCGAATTACAAGGCAGCGAAAGACCTAAGCCATACAAAATGTGTGAAATATTGAGATGATGATATGTCTTGGACTGAAAGAATGTCTGTTTTGAAATTATAAAAGAAATGAGACTTTCTGGTTATTTGAATACAGTGTCAGGAGGTTGTTATTGCAAGACTGACCAACTTGAAAAGTCAAAAAATAAATTGCTACGACTTATGACCAAGATGTTCTTGAATGAACTTCACAATGGCAGTTGGAATAAAAATATTTTCATGAAATCACTGAAGTAGCAGATGTAAGCCAAAAAATTAATATTGCATTAAAATGGAAAAAAATACTCGGCAAAGGCTACAAGTAAATTACCCGTAACAAACACTAAGGTTGCTTTCACACTAAAGTAGCACATAGAAGTGGCACGCCAGTTGAAAACGAACATTCGGAAATATATGAAAACTTTCACGCAGAAGTGGTGTGACATGTCCCATGTGCCACATACGACTTGCGATGCAAGTCACACGTGGCACATGGGACGTGTCACACCACTTCTGTGTGAAAGGTTTCATATATTTCAGGATGATTGTATTCAACTGGCGTGTGACATGCCACTTTGGTGTGAAAGCGGCCTAACGGGCTATTTGGGAATAAAACTTTGTTGTTTCTAATGGATCAGCAAAAGAGCTGAGATGACTTTTCCTCCATATTCCAGGACATTGCTGAAGTAGAAACTTAGCCAGTCAAGATACCGAATATAAATAACATTAGTTCATCTCTTGGTACACCAATTACTGCAAAAAGACCTTTATTTAATTATGTTTATCGGAAAATTGACCAATGTATCCGAATTTATATACTATGCATGAAAATAGGCTAAACCAATGCATTATCAGTTACTTGTGCATAAGTTTGTTAGATTTAATATCTAGCATCTGTATTGCACTATCTTCAGTAATATATGTTTGTTATGCAGA
>JAXCGZ010011850.1:0-37500 GCA_037179515.1 Halocaridina rubra
TTGTTCCATACTATGATTAGATGGTTGGGGATAATCCATTTAAAATCGTGAGAAAAAGTGGAGGTTTTATTACTCAAACTTAGATGTCCGACATGGCGTGTTCTACTCCAGTGAAAACAACAAAACAATAGCGCAATGCAAAGCGCACGAATTAATCAGCTCAAAAGTTATACATAACAATAGTGCAAAATGTCGCTTTAAGAATTTAACATGTAATTTATGTGGTAAGAAAGGACATTTAAAACAAGTTTGTTGGAAGGCTTCAAAAGATGTCAAAGGTAATGTGAAGCCAAAGCCAGTAAAAGAAAGTTTTAATAAGGCTTCTGAGAAAAAAACATAAGGTTAAAGTTAAAGCTGTAGAAAAGGTAGCAGTTTCCAGTGATACTGATGAAGAAAGACTGTTGTCAGTAAAAAATGTCAATGCTATTGGTAAAGATGAAGTGAATATTTTGGTTAATGGTAAGTTTGTACCTTTTGAGGTGGATACAGGTGCTGCTGTGAGTACCTTGACTAAAGATTGGGTTCATAATTTGGGATTGTCCATTGTAGATTGTAATAAAATGTTAAATGCTTATGATGATCTCAAATTAAATGTTTTGGGTAAAGTTGGAGTGGATGTTTACTATAATTCTCTGCAAGTGAAACAGACATTTTATGTTGTAGGGAATCATAATTCTAACTTATGTGGTAAAGATTTGATGCCAAAAATAGGTATTTATTTGTCTGGTATTAATGATTCTTCTAAAATTACTAAAGTCAATGGTTCTGTAGTAGAATTGTTGAATGATTATGAAGTTAATCCTAATAAACCCATTTCAGATATTACAGCTCACATTCATGTTAAGAGTGATGTAGTTCCAAAATTCAGAAAACACAGATCAGTTCCAATTCACTATAAACCTTTAGTTGAAGAGGCTTTAAATAAACTGATTGTAGATGATATAGTTGAGCCTGTTAACCATAGTGAGTGGGCTGCCCCCATTGTTACTGTGTTGAAATCGGATAAGGAGTCTGTACGTATCTGTGGAGATTTTAAAGAATTGAATAAATGTATATCATGTGACCAATATCCATTACCTAAAACAGATGAGTTGTTAGCATCTATTGGTAAGGGAAAGATTTTTTCTACTATTGATTTAAAAAATGCATATTTACAGATTTCTGTGAGTGAAGAAAGCCAAAAGTATTTAGTAGTAAATACACATAAAGGTTTGTTGAAGTACAAAAGATTACCTTTTGGTCTTTCTTCTTCACCAGCTATATTTCAGATATATGGCTAACCTGTTGAAAGATGTAGAGGGAGTTGATGCTTATTTGGATGACATTATTGTAAGTGGTGAATCTGAAGAGCAGCATGATCTTAGGTTTATTGAAGTGTTAAAAATTTTGCAAGAGCATAATGTTCAGATTAACAAGAACAAATGTGCTGTTAAGGTTTCTTCTTTAGAATATCTTGGATTTTGTATCTCAGGTGAAGGAATCAAACCTTCCCCTAAGAAGGTCAAAGCTATTCTAGATTCTCCACCCCCTACTTCTGTTGCAGAGTTGCAATCTTTTATTGGAATGTTGACATATTATTGTAAATTCATTAAGAATTTTTCTTCCAAGCTGGCCCCCTTGTATGAATTGCTAAAAAAGAATAAAGTTTTTAAATGGTCTGAACTTGAAAACAAAGCTTTTGAAATTGCAAAATCGGATTTATCAAAAGGTCCCCTTTTGGCTAATTATGATGGTAATAGTCCACTAGTTGTTGAAGTGGATGCGTCTCCTATTGGTGTAGGATGTGTATTGTTGCAAAAAATTGATGGAAGAGAATTACCAGTTTATTTTGCTAGTAAAAAACTGACATCAGCTGAACAGAACTATGCTCAAATTGACCGAGAAGGGCTTGCCTTAGTTTTTGGGTTGAATCACTTTAGATATTTTTTACTTGGAAGACAATTTGAAGCAAGGACCGAGCCATAAACCACTTTTAGGTTTATTTGGCAAAGGGCGTCATATTCCTACTAATGCCAATGCTCGTATTCAGCGTTGGGCACTGTTTCTCTCTCAATATGATTTTGAGCTTACTTACAAAGTGGGTAAAGAAAATGTAGTGGCTGATGCCCTTAGCAGGTTGCCTATTGATGATGATCATAAATCCATGACTCCAAATGAATACATTAAGTTAGTTGAAGCTTTAGATTTTGAAGATATTTCTTTTTCAAAAATCAGAAATTGTACTCAGAAAGATGAGGTTTTGGGTCAACTCATGCATAATATAAGATTTGGTTGGTCTACAAATGATTTGAGATTACATGAATATAGTTCTGTTAAATCTGATCTTAGTTTATATGACAATGTAATTTTGTACAGAAACAGAATTGTAATACCTACCAGCTTAAGATGTAAAATACTTGAGCACTTACATAGTGGTCATAATGGGATAAATGTAATGAAAGCAGAAGCTAGGAATTGGGTTTGGTGGCCTAAAATTGACCAAGATATTTCTGAAATTACAAAGAACTGTCCAGTTTGTTTTAAAAATTTTCAAGCAAACCAAGCTCCTGTGTTGTCATGGTCTACCCCTGATAAGGCATGGTCAAGACTTCACATTGACTATGCTGGACCCATAAATAACAAATATTTTCTTGTAATTTTAGATGCATATTCTAAGTTTCTAGATGTTCAAGTTACTAGTTCAATGACTTCAAGTGTTACCATTGAATTGCTTAGAAAAACATTTTCTAATTTTAGTATTCCAGACATTGTTGTCTCGGATAATGCTCCATATTTTGTGTCCGAGGAAATTAAAGCTTTTTATAAGAAAAATGGTATTCAACATTTAACTCCTGCCCCATGCAATCCATCATCTAATGGGTTGGCGGAAAGAGCAGTTCGAACTTTAAAAGAGGGCTTAAGTAAATTCAACAGTGGATCATTGAATACTAGAATCTGTAGATTTTTGTATAATTATAGAAAGAGTATGCATAGTGGTATAGGTAAATCACCAGCAGAGTTACTATTTGGAAGATGTTTTAAAACAACTTTAGTATCTGTAAAATGTTTCCCTAACAAAGACAGAGACCTGGAAAAATTGTCAAAGAAAGTTTTCTCTGAAGGAGCAAATATGTACAATGTGGGTGATGCAGTTTTTGCAAAAACATTTGGGAAGGGAGAGACTTGGATTGAAGGTAAAATTATTGAAGTGCTTGGTGTAAGAAATTATTTGGTGCAAGTTCATGATTTTGGTAATATGTCATGGAAGAGGCATCATGATCAGCTTATGCCTAGATTTACTGGTACTTGTATTAAGACACCTAGAGAGTCTCCAATGCCTTTAGGTTCTTCGAATGTAAGTAATTATTCCTATGCCTCTAGTTCCACTAATGATGTTGAAGTATCTTCACAAAAGTGTGATGTTTCAGTTCAACCTGATAGTAATTGTATTGAGTCTGAAGACACAGTCTCAGAAACTGAAAGGTGTGGTGTGAATGATAAACAGATTGTATCACCATCTCCAGTATTACGGAGATCAAAGAGAATTATTAAGCCACCAGAAAAATTAAATTTGTAATGTCTTTTGTTGCCATAATATATTGATATTTCTGTATAATGATTGTTGTATGTTGATATTTTTCTGATCCATTTTTGATAAGTTTTGTATGTCTTTTCTTGGAGGGAGGAATGTTATGTATAACTTTTGAGCTGATTAATTCGTGCGCTTTGCATTGCGCTATTGTTTTGTTGTTTTCACTGGAGTAGAATACGCCATGTCGGACATCTAAGTTTGAGTAATAAAACCTCCACTTTTCTCACGATTTTAAATGGATTATCCTCACCCATCTAATCATAGTATGGAACAATGACGAACCCCTTGGAGAATGCACTCTCATGCCTTTTGATATTAACACAGGAAGTCACCCCCCCCCACCTTTGTCAAGCCCTGTCGCACTCCTTTCGTATACGAGAAAAGGTTAGAGGGAATGGTATCTGATTTAGAGAAAAAGGGCGTCATTAGATTGTCTAAAAGCCCTTGGCACAGCCCCATAGTGGTAGTTAAGAAGAAAGACTGAGATCTTCGATTGTGCGTGGATTTCCACAAACTAAATTTGCTCACCGAAGGCGATAAATTCCCCTCCCTATAATTGAAGATGTACTGTGTCACGTCAGCGGCGCTAAGTATTTTACCACTCTCGACCTCCTGGCGTGTTACCACCAAGGTAGTCTTAGAAGAGAAGAGCAAAGCGAAGACCGCTTTTTCAGCAAATAATAAACTCTACGAGTATAATCGTTTGCCATTTGGGTTAAAAAACGCCCCCAGTCATTTTAGCAGACTCATGACAGCCGTGCTCCTGGGCCTCATCGGTAACGCTGTGTTAGTGTATTTAGATGATTTAGTTATAATCGGACAAACCTTTGAAGAACACGCCCGGAACCTCATTTCGGTTTTAGAAGCCTTAAGACAGAATAACCTGCACGTGAAATTGTCTTAGTGTCAGTTTTTCAATGCAGAAGTAGAATTTCTCGGACACAAATTGTCATTCGCGGGTGTGGCAGTATTACATGATAAAGTAAAGGCCATCGAAAAGTTTGCGCGGCCCAAAACGTGTAAAGATGTTAGATCATTTCTCGGACTTTGCTCGCATTACCGTAAATTAATTGAGAAGTACGCGGACATTTCCCATCCCTTAGATAGGCTATGAAATGCTCACCAGATTTGCTGGATGTCTGAGCACGAGGCCGCATTTGTAGCTTTAAAGAAAGCCCTAATGTCCACTCAAGTACTCGCTTATCCTAAATTTGATCGGGTCTTTTACATCACGTGCGACGCCTCCGACGTTGCGATCGGTGGAGTAATATTGCAGGATGACAACAAGAAAAGATACCGCCCCATTAGTTTCACTTCCTGGGCGCTCACAGACACTGAGCGGCGATATTCTACTATCGAACGAGAAACACTCGCCATCGTGTTCATCCTAGAAAAGCATAAATATTTGCTACTCGGATATCCAGTAATAATTCGTAGCGATCACCTGCCTTTAAAGTACGTGTATGCGAACCCGCTAAATAACCAAAGGCTTTCCCGATGGTGGTTAAGACTTATGCAGTTTAATATACAGGGGTTCGAGTATGTACCTGCAAAAAGTAACAAAGTAGCAGATGCCCTGAGCAGGGGAGTGCGGGAAGTCCCTGCCCTGGCCATTACCCATTCAATGAGAAACGTGGGTCATCGGACCGTGGACACAAACCGTCCTGCAACCGCGGGAGCCGATCCTGATTCCGCGCACACACTCCTTCAGAGTGAGGGGGAAAATCATCCTTGCAAGGTATCTAAAAGCGTGAATGGGGGAAGTGAGGATGAGCGAGAACAGAGTAAAAGTTGCGAGAATGAACGAGAGAGTGAGCGAGTGAGTATGAATGAGTGGGGGGAGGGCTCTAGTGGGTGGAATCGAGAGGAGCTCGTAAGGAAGCAGGACGGGGATGCGTTGTGGGGAGAGGTAAAGAAGCTCTTGCAAGGAATAAACGGCGAAGTCCCTGCTAAAATTCGACGCCAAATAAATTAATTCGTAATAGAAGGTGGAATCTTGTACAAAATGTTTAAGAGAAAAAACGAAGAAGGGGAATACGCGGCAGTACTCCCCGGGGATTTCCACAGTCACGCCCTCTTTCTGTGTCACACAAGTCCCGCGGCCGGCCATATGGGAATTGAGAAAACGTATCGGTTGCTAAGTACCCAATTCTATTGGGGAGGGATGTATAAGGATGTTGTAGAGTATGTTAAGAAATGTCATGTGTGCAATTGCTTCAAACGACAGCCTAATGCAGTCCCCCCTGCCCGGATTTGGCCGCGATGCAGTTTTAAATGGGAGAGAGTCCATTGCGATTTGATAGGCCCCTTGTCCCGATCATATGATGGCTACTTATATATATTCGTACTCACAGACGAATGCACAAGATATACCTTCACGTATGCGATGAAGGATAAGAGCACGTCCTCGGTCGCCGTTGCCCTGTACCAGTTTACATTAGTATTTGGATTCCCTCGAGAAGTCATAACTGATTATGGATGCGAATTTATGAATGAAGTTTTCAAGGGGTTATGCAAGTTAGCACGACTTCGGCATGCCACGGTCCAAGCGTATCGGCCGCAAGCTAATGGGTTAGTAGAGTGATGAAATGCCTCCATTATTACACTATTACGCCAACTCGCGGCCTCTGACCCCCAAGGATGGAACCTGCACCTGAAACAAGCGGAGCAGGCCCTGAATTTCGCATATCATAAGTCTATCGGAGACTCCCCCTATTTCTTAGTGTTTGGGGAAGATCCCAAATTACCCTAGGACACAATCGCTCCGCAAAAGCTCTTGCCAGTGTATGATATTGAGAGTCTTCGAACGTATGTGATAAATACCGCCAGAAAGACCTACGAACTTACGGCGGCCATCCTGGATAAGCAGAAAGAGAGATATGCAAAAGCGTATGATCTCAGGCATAGTACGAAGAGGCATGAAGTAAAAGTAGGCAACCGAGTCTATGTGAAAAATGTTAACCGCCAGCATAAAATGTCCCCCTTGTATCTAGGTCCATATCGGGTATTAGAGATAGCGTATGATAATATAACTCTTAGAGATTTACGCAGTGATAACATTTGCCATTATCATTCCAGCTTGGTCATAAAGTGAGAGTGGGAGCTGTCAAGAAATGACAACAAGAATGTTACACAGCCGTTTCCTGTATATGAGAGAGCGGAAGTTGATCCGGAAGCCGAAGGAACAGGGAAGAAAACAGCGCCCACATGCGCGCCTCCCCGCAAGAGCTAGTCTGCCGGAGCCCTGAAGGCAAACCTTGGGCAGTATAAGAGCCGGAAAAATAAAGTAATGAAAGGGAGGGTAAAAATAAAAGTACCCCACCGTGCGTAAGTATGAGCAAACAGACAGAACGGTCATATGTTGAACTTCTCCCCGTTCCGAAGGTCATCCTGTTGTATAGTAATTCAAATAAGTCAAATTCGAGATAGTAAAAGAATATATATATTTTCTGTTTTAATTGTTCATGTACAACTTGTGACGAGCTTATGAAACTTTAGCAAACTGCATTTCTTTACTGTTGCGAATGAAATATAGTTTCTTTTTATTATTGCATACACAGAGACAGACTTTTTATATTCTTTCAGATTCCCGATTTTTTGGTTGTAGTTTTTGGTATGAAGAAAAATCTTTAAAATCTTTAAAATCTTAATCCCTTTGATATATTATAAGTAAAGAGTTTTGAAAAGATTATCTAGAAATAATTATTGTTAATCACTATCACTGTCGTGAATTTATAATTACATTTGAGCTAATTAAGATAATTGAGATTCTCAGAGATTATATGGTGAGTTTTAAAATTTAAAATTAATAATACTTACGTCATTATCAGACGGTTGTTAAGAAAAAGATATTGGTACTTTTGTTGATAGTAGTAGAGACATTGTCACATATGATTGTAATATTTTGCTTTAATTTCATCAGAGATATGTTGCCTTTTAGAGAGTGTGTGCTTCGACTCAACCCTCTGATTTATAGCAAGAAAAAGATTGTCACTATAGACAAGGATGTGTATGCTATTACAGTAAAGTCCTTAGCAAGGTTTCTGCAGTTGTACACTAAGTTCTTTTGCTTTTGTTTTTTTGTTAATTGGGAATAAGAATAGCCCCCTGACAATAAACGTAAAACTCTATTAATAGTCATTCCTCACGTTGGTTCACTTTCATTTGTTTATTTATTGTTTTATTATGTAGAGATACTCCGCGATAATTTAATTTTTATTTTCAGTGCAGGAAAAGAAAGGAAGCCCCCCCCCCTGACCACGTGGGTGGATACCGCAATGTATTTCATGGTCACCCAGCTCTCTCTCTCTCTCTCTCTCTCTCTCTCTCTCTCTCTCTCTCTCTCTCTCTCTCTTTGAGACTGACATATGCTTCTTTCTTTTCTTTAGGATGGGATAGGATAGGAGGGGAAAAAAAGGGGAGGGAATTAAGGATATAAGGGAATTGGAGGGAAAAGCACCAAAATTAAATAAAGTAAGAGATAAAGAAAGAGAGGGGCAGACCCTCTCCTTCCGATGCTAAGAGAATGTTGCCGTCATTGATTCTTTTTTTTGTTTTTTTCCAGCGAAGCTAGGCGATAATTGTGCCTACATTTTATTTCAGTTGATAAATTTTTGCATGCTGTTATTGCATAAATACTGATAAGACAGCGGTAGTACCGACTTTTGCATAAATACTTTTGCCACATATCGCAACTGTTTAGAGAATAGATAAAAATCCCATTGACCAATTGGGGAGTCTGAAAGTTGCCGTTTATGCTCTCTCTCTCTCTCTCTCTCTCTCTCTCTCTCTCTCTCTATATATATATATATATATATATATATCTCTCTCTCTCTCTCTCTCTCTCTATATATATATATATATATATATATATATATATATATATATATATATATATATATATATATATATATTATGACTGCAGGAATTTGAATAGTAAAGGAGACTGTGTTAGAATGAGCATTACTATGAAATAAAAGTATAGAACTCCGTTCTTACTTCTGAATGCCAGTCTCCATTGTATATATATTGCTATTTCTGATTTAGTATTCTTATCTCATTTTGTTTATTATTCTTATTATGACCATGATTATTGGTAATGTTATTATTATGTTGACTGTTATTGTTGCTATCTCTCAATGACCTTTTGCTAATTATTATTGTTGCAATGCAATCAGCAGTAACCTGATGATTTGTATCTTTGATCTGAATTCGTGCTGGATATTATTGTAGCCATTGCTAATAGGAATATTTCTTTAGTGGCTTTTCTCAGCATTTAATGATAGTTCTTTTTTATGTCTATTGTAAAGTAATATTATGTATCAGTTACCCAGCTAAGACCTAAGTGTTTGGGAATCTTAATCTAATGATGTAAGTAAATGTATAAGTAAGGAATATATTTCCAGGCAGCCCCGACCTGCAAGTTCTAAAAGCCTCTAGATTTTGTTCTCTCTCAAACAAGTCCCTGTTGCCCATTGAATAGAGATTGCAAGCACTTGCAGTTGCAGGGGAGGTGAAGTATAGCCTAAGATTACCGATGTATGGCCATTGTTGGTACCCCGAAGTCATAGGGAACCTTTCTTACAACTGTAGTAGTGACATAGGTTCAAATTTTCATCCCGAGGTCTGCTTCGAAGGTACGTGTGTATTGCAGTACTGAAGAGAATCGCTGTGACGTTGCAGGTCTCCTACAGTGGTGGTCTTAGTCAAGACTGGCCCAGAGGTAGGATGAAAAAGCCAGGCTGGAGGGGTTCGGAAGATGCATCGATCGCTTCCTTTTTGTTTTGCCAATCTTAGGAGAAAGAGAATTTGTGGTAGTGTACGAACCTGGGCCTGCAGTGAAGACGGCGGAGGAGTGAAAACGAGAGGACACATGGATGCCGTTATATAACGCCTAGCAAGAATTTCATGAGCAAAAGAGAGAGGGAACAGAAGTCTTTTAAAACATCTTAATAACACCTTAGAAGCCACGTAAACGAATTGATGAGATCCCCAGAAAGAAAGAATCCCCAAACATGTCCTAACTTTAGTGAAGTGAGAAAGGAAGGGTATGGAAAATCCCTTATTAGTTAGTTAAAGTATATTAGCCCACATATTAGAACTGGAAAAAATGGGAAAGAAAATGTCCCCACCGTCTTTGACCACTGTGCGAAAAGACAATTTATATTTTTTAAGTCACCGTGGCTCAATCGATAGCGTCCGCGACTCTGAGGCGACAGGTCGAGGGTTCGCGCCCCGTCACGGTCTTAGGTTAGTAGGGGCATACACGCAGGGTAACGATTACATCTGCCAAAACAAGTCCTTCGCAAGAAGGCAACCGTCCTAGCCCTTAGTAGAAAAGGGACTTCGTGGCGTAAAACCGAATCCAAATTTTTGCTAGCTTTAAGATAATTTTAAAGTGAAAAACTCAGAGACCCCTTTAGATATAATATTTTTTTTTAGAATAAGTGCCATTGATAAATTGTATAATTTGCACCAATCATAATAAGGTGTTTTCTGCCTAAATAATATCATTGTTTTGCTTTAGCATTATCATTGTTTGAATCATGATTTAATCTTTGTGTTCATTAAGTTCTCATATCAGTTGGTCTCTGAATAGTAACTGCATATTGAAATGGTGAATGTTTTGACTTTACACACCGTAACAAATGTTTTGTTTCAGGAGTAGTTTTTAAGGCCTAATTTTAAGACAAATCAATGCCCCACAGTAACGATAGGAGTAGAAATTATAAGATGAGGTTTCTTATAGAAATTACCATTTATGTTATGGTCTATCGCATTTTAAATGTTCATACATGCTAATACTCTACATAATTTGTTTGCTAATGTTCTACGTGATTCATATTTTTACTGTAACTAACCAAATTTTGTAAATCTTTTGAAGATAGGAGAGAAGTAGATAAAGTATCGTTATGATCTAAACTGACTTTTGATCTTAATTAATGTTTGATAATGGTTAGTTACACACTGAAATCATACTGATTAAGGTTATTTTTGTTTAAATATAAGAATATGTTTGTATTAAAGATTGCCCACAAGGAAATAGACTCTGCATGCTCTAGTTCGTCTGTAAAATTACTATTAATCTAAAAAAAAAAAAATACTATGTTCCTGTAATCTGTTTAGAGTTCATAGAAACAGGAATTCTTAGATAATAGCTTAAATAATCCGGCCCCATTTTTATTGTAAGCTAATGTTAGCTAGGATATATCCAAGACCTCTCGAAAGTATAACCCATGCTGCGGCTGAAATAGGAGATATTTCAGGTTAGTGGGGAGTGATGTCGCATGACTGAAGTCTTGCTGAAGTTATATGAAGTCCTGCTGAAGTCAGGACCTGAAACCTGAAACAAGTCCTGAAGAGAAACATGTGAGGCTGGAGATCAAGGGTAAAATTGAACACTCTCCCAATTGTTTTTCTTGGATATGGCCAATGTTTGTAGGAAGTGTCAAGAAGATATATAACTGGACCCATGGGACTCAGCATCTGGCGTCAAGTACCTCAAGAGGATGGGAAAGGCCAAGAAGTCCTCCATTCCCAAAACCACAAGAAACACGAACATTTGACCCATACATATGTACATGCCCTGAGGAAATACCCAATAGCCCTGGACAATATCAACCCTCTTCTGCACAGTAGGTTTGTTGAAATAGCCCCTCCCCAAAGAGGAGGGGCTCCACTTTGAACCTGAAGTCTATTGGCAGAACTGGATTTCACGACACGCCCTGCCCTTGGGGTATTTCAAGAATCCCCCTGGGGAGACACAGTTAGTTAGAACTTTACCCGGGGCACAAATAGATCATAGATTTTGTTAATCATAGGGTGGGGGCATTGAGGCGTCGAGTATTTTGTACTTTGAAATAAATTTGAGAGAAGGAACCACGGCTTGTCCATTCTTACCTTGTACCCATCTGGTACTAATAGTAACGTAGTGATAAGTAACTCTACGTCAGTGAAACGGTAGAGCTGTTGCCTTTACAGGGGATGTAGAACAACTATTTAGGAGAAGATATGCCAAAAAAATAAATAAATAAAAAATAAGCATGATGATATGCAGTATATCTTTCTCTCTTTTGCAGGTTTAACACATGATGGCAGCTCATACAGTGAATTTTGGTGAAATTGAAGCATGGGTGGTGATGAAGTTCTTCTTCTTGCAAGGCAAAGGAGAGGAGGAAGTACATGGCGAGATGAAGGAAATCTTGAAGGATGAATGACCATCATACTCCTTAGTGAAAATCTGGGTGTCATTTCGAGGTCACATATGAGCACTAGACAGGATAGCCAACCTCCGGAACCACAGAGGACAAAGCCGACGCTCTGCATGTCATGATCCTTGAGGACCCCCAGATTTCTGCTGAATTCATAGCTGAGACTCTGGGGATTTCCTGCGAAAGAGTTGGCCACATCATCCGCAACATTCTGGACATGAGAAAGCTTTCCGCAAAATGGTTGCCGAATGTCTGAATGCAGATCAAAAAGTGCATCAGCGTTTACATCTAAGGTATGAAATAAGAAAGGCTGATATTATGGTTTGTTTGGTAACCAGGGACGAAACTTGGCCTCGTCACTATGATTCCTAGACCAAGTAGCAATCAATGGAGTGGCGGCACAGTGGTTTACAGCATCCCAAGATATTTCAAACACAAAGTTCAGCTGGGAAGATGCTGGCTTCAGAGTTCTGGGATAAAGACGGCATACTCCGCATGAAATACAGGCCAAGCGGTTGCACCATGAACGTAGAACTTTACATGTCTCTGTTAGACGAACTGCGTGAAGCGTTGAAGAAGAAACGCTGTGGGATCCTGTTTTAATGATTTTGTGCTTAACTTATATATCTAATTTATGTTTTCTTCTTTTCGTCTCCAGTTGCATATTCCCATTAATTACTATTACTATTATATTCTATTGTCATCTAGAACGAAAGAAACTCTTGTTACACTTGCTAATATGCTTACTTATTCATTAATTTATTCATTTATTATTTTTTCTATATTGTCTATCACATAATTTAATCTTTTTTTTATTTATTTTACTTGTGGTGATTTGTGATAAAATCAAACACAAGTATGTTGTTTGGTGTCCCTTTAATTTCTGTGTAGAAAAAAGCGTCAAGAGTTCGTTCATGAACGAAAAAAGAGAATTATTATTAATTTGTGTTTGTATATAAGTACTAACCTTTATTTGGATTTATGTTGATTCTGAGCATTACTTGTTTCTGTGTATTATGTGCAGTATTTGAAGAAATTTTTAATTATTTTATTTGCTTACAAATTTACTGCCAAGAACCATCTTTAAGATTCGCCATTCTCCTCTATAAAGTTGGCCCTGTAAGAGGTGGAATCACTTATTGTAAAGGATATGCCAATATTATTGGAGTTTCCTATATTCTTTACAATATCGTTTGTGGGACATCATGACAATGGAGTGTTAGGATTTGTTCTGTGAAGTTATAATTTAGATAGCCATTTGTTTTGAAATATTATAAAGCAGTAAAGTGATTTTGGTATATGTGTTGTTTTCGGTGGAACTAAGATTTGTTTTTCTTTATAATTATTAATGACGTTCTAAAAGGGAATAATTTTGTTTTGTTAATATAGTAGTAACCGTGATTAAGTCTTAATTAAATATGTATTTAAGTAATTAACTTTTTAAATTCCTTTATTTTTCCATAAGTGTAATTTTGGTAAATCTTTGTGAATAGATTTTTTTTCTAGGGTTAGTACCTGACCAGATATATTTAATACATTTATTTATTCATTTTCTTATTCCTTCCATATTCGTGTCTGTACTCTTATTGTTCTTATTATTCACGTCTTTATTTTCTTCCTTTTCTTTACCTCTTATCTGTGTATCATATATTTTTCAGATAAGATTTTTATGCACAACATCCCTTTGGCAATTGATTACTTTTATAATAAACAAATAATTGTGCATGGCTGAGACATTTTTTTTTTATTTATTCAGATAATTGTACATGGGGACATGTGCAGGCAGGCGCTCCCTTTACGTACAAATGTTAAACTCTACATTATGTACAGTATAAGCTAAATGTCTTGCGAGTTTATTAAGAATTAATATGTAAATACATTTATATTTTTGTGCAAATATGAATTATTTTGTCATTTGTGTATACCCTTTTTAAAAGTTAAATTAACTTCAGTTTTTTTTATTATATATATATATATATATATATATATATATATATATATATATATATATATATATATATATATATATATATATATATATATATATATATATATATATATATATATATATTATTATGAGCGAGAGTGTAATTAATGACCTTTTAACCAAATTTGGGAGTGGCTGTGTGCACTTTTCTTTTTATTAATCATATAATTGTACATGCAGACTTGTGCAGACAGGAACTCCCTTTGATATGCAATTGTTAACGTTACAGTCAATATTTGGCCATCTATAAATCAGATGTTAGTAAATATTTCAGCTAAATTTATATTTATTTTCTGAGTGCTGTAATTCAAGTCTCTAGTTTACATGGAATATTTTCAAAAGATATCACATAAACACTACAGATAATTTGAAGTAGATATAATATAACAATGATCACACTAAAATAATAAGTACATACATATGCATGCATGCACATACAATTATAGGTATATTTTTTGCATGCATACACACACAACTATAGGTATATTTTTATTACATAAATATGAATATTGCTTAGTCTTGTATGTCCCCATTTAATTTTCATATTCAAATAAATATAATAACATTTTGGATTTGCTTGTAGGTTTAAGGGCTTTGTGGCTCTTAGTTATTTTGTATCTATTCTCTCTTTTTTTTTCTCCTCTTTCTTCTCCATCCTCCCTTTCGTACACTTGCTTTCCATCAATGTCCTCCCCCTCCTCTATCTCCCTTCTCTGCCTCCCTCTCTTTTCTATTACCCAACACCCCATTTATCTTGAGGTTAATATAAAGTGTTGATGGTTTGTCATGAGAAATTGTAAGTGGAGTAAGTAGGTCCTGTACCACAAAGCAAGGGTGGAAGTGATGAGAGGCGAAGCTCATTGAGTGAAGAAGAGTCATGTTGATGAAATAGTATCTGGGGGGCAAGAGGGAGAACTGGTGGGTAGTGAAGGAAAGATACAGTATCTCAGGTGATAGTGAAGGAAAGAAATAGCATATCAAGGGATAGTGATGGGAAGAAACAGCATCTCAGGAAGTGAGAGGAAGAATCAGCATCTAAGGGGAATAGTGACTGGAAGAAACAGCATCTTAAGGAGTTTTTATATTTGGATCTAAAACATGGCATGGGTACATGTGCCCCAAGGCACTCCCAGATCTGCTTCAGAGGTCATTATTACATTCTCCCTCAAAAGTATTACATATATACAATTTAATTAAAGCTTAAATTCAAAGTAAAAGTATACACAAGTAACTACATAATAATAATTTAATGAGCTTCAGTTGTACATTTAGAGAAAAGTCATATAACAAAAGATATAAAAGTTCGGTTTTACGTCACGGACTCCCTTTTCTACCAAGGGCTAGGACGGCTGCCTTCTTGCGAAGGACTTGTTTTGGCAGTTGTAATCGTTACCCTGAGTGCATGCCCTTGCTAATCTCAGACCGTGACGGGGAGCGAACCCTCGACCTGACGCCTCAAAGTCGCGGACGCAACCTCTTGAGCCACGGTGACTACAACAAAAAGAAATAGTCTATATATATATAAAAGCTGTAAAGTATGTAGAGCAGATCTGCTTAAAATGTCATTATTACATTCTCACTCGTATAAATTACTCATTTACAATTTCACAAGATACAAAGATATAGCTGTATTTCCATATTTAGTGCCAGATATATTCATAGAACAGTATATAACTTTTCAGGATCGCAGAAATACTTGCAATGTTCAAAATGGCGCAGGAGATAATGAGTGGGGAAAAAAAACAGCATTTTAGGGGATAGTAAGGGAAAGAAACAGCATCTCAAGGGATACTGAGGGGAAGAAACAGCGTCTCAAAGATAGTGGAAAAACAGCGTCTCAGTGAGTGAAGGGAAGAAACAGTATCTCAAGGGATAGAGAGTGGAAGAAACAGCATCTCAGGGAATAGTGAGGGGAAGAAACAACACCGGGAAAAAAAGGAGATAGTGAGTGGGGAAAAAAACAGCATTTCAGGGGATAGTAAGGGAAAGAAATAGCATCTCAAGGGATACTGAGGGGAAGAAACAGCGTCTCAAAGATAGTGGAAAAACAGCGTCTCAGTGAGCGAAGGGAAGAAACGGCATCTCAAGGGATAAAGAGTGGAAGAAACAGCATCTCAGGGAATAGTGAGGGGAAGAAACAGCACCGGGAAAAACAGGAGATAATGAGTGGGGAAAAAACAGCATTTTAGGGGATAGTAAGGGAAAGAAACAGCATCTCAAGGGATACTGAGGGGAAGAAACAGCGTCTCAAAAGATAGTGAAAAACAGCGTCTCAGTGAGTGAAGGGAAGAAACAGCATCTCAAGGGATAGAGAGTGGAAGAAACAGCATCTCAGGGAATAGTGAGGGGAAGAAACAACACCGGGAAAAACAGGAGATAATGAGTGGGGAAAAAAACAGCATTTCAGGGGATAGTAAGGGAAAGAAATGGCATCTCAAGGGTTACTGAGGGGAAGAAACAGCGTCTCAAAGATAATGGAAAAACAGCGTCTCAGTGAGTGAAGGGAAGAAACGGCATCTCAAGGGATAGAGAGTGGAAGAAGCAGCATCTCAGGGAATAGTGAGGGGAAGAAACAGCACCGGGAAAAACAGGAGATAGTGAGTGGGGAAAAAACAGCATTTCAGGGGATAGTAAGGGAAAGATATAGCATCTCAAGGGATACTGAGGGGAAGAAACAGCGTCTCAAAGATAGTGGAAAAACAGCGTCTCAGTGAGTGAAGGGAAGAAACGGCATCTCAAGGGATAAAGAGTGGAAGAAACAGCATCTCAGGGAATAGTGAGGTGAAGAAACAGCACCTCAGGAGATAGTTAGGGGAACCATTACTGGGGGAAGAGGGGAGAAGAATGGTTGATCATGAAGAGAAGAAAAGCATTGTCAGTAATGAAGGGACTTATTATTTTTTATTTGGATTTGAAATATTTCATGGGGGAACATGTGCCTATAGACACTCCTAGATCGTCTTAAAAGTCAGTATTACACTCTAGATCATAAATATTCATATATACAATTCAACTTATTTAATTTTAGTTTTAACATAAGGCATACACAAATTTGTAATATTGTAGTAGTATCATGAGCTTCATTTACTGCTGGATATACTCGTAATATATGAGGAGTGTATATTACATAATCTTCAGTCAAGCATCAGTATATCAGAGGGGGGCGCCTGCCTGCACACGTCCCCCCCCCCATGCACAGTCACTGGTTAAATGTAAAGTAAATTATTGACAAAGAGCTGTTGTGCATCAAATTTTACTGCTGAAATGGATAATCAATATAAAGATAAAAAATAAAGGAAGGAAAGGAAATAATTACGTGAATAAATATATAATAAGTGAGTAAAGCAGTAAGAGTACAAATACAAATATAGAGAATGAGAAAATAAATATATTTATTTATTTATAAATAAAAATAAATAAATAAATAAATATAATACATATATAAATAAATAAATCATTATAAAGAAAAAGGAAAGGAATGAATTGACAGTAGAGAAAAAAATATATTAATAAACAAATGAGTAAGTAAGCATATGAACACATATGCAAAGAAACAAATCAAAGACATGAATACACTAATAAATAAATAACTGAGTAAGTCAACAATATGACAATGCAGTTTCAGTAAAGAAACAAATACACATTCTTTTTTTTTTGACCGTTTCTCTGATTCAAAGAGAGAGAGAGGAGAGAGAGAGAGAGAGAGAGGAGAGAGAGGGAGAGAGAGAGAGGAGAGAGAGAGAGAGAGATTATTATCTTTACTCGGATCTAAAAACTACTTGGTGACGCAAGATCACATGCACTCCCAGATCTGCTTAATAGGTCATTGTTGCATTCTCACTCATATAAATTACATATTTACAATTTCACAAAACGCAAAGATGTAAACGTATTTACATCTATAGTGATGGCTATGCACTTAATATTTGGAATAAACTGTTACGATCACAGAAATACTTGCACAGTTCAAAATAACACAGTCCAGAAGGTCTGACGTCCTGTAAATCAACACAGTGAAGTGTACCAAAGTATTACATTTACATCTTTAGTGATGGCTATACACTTAATACTGGAAATATATTGTTACGATCACAGAAATACTTGTACAGTTCAAAATAACACAGTCCAGAAGGTCTGACGTCCTGTAAATTAACACAATGAAGCTTACCAAAGTATTACTATATATATATATATATATATATATATATATATATATATATATATATATATATATATATATATATATATATATATATACATATACATTTACATATAATATATATATATATATATATATATATATATATATATATATATATATATATATATATATATATATATATATATATATATATATATATATATATATATATATATAGTGAATGTTTGTTTGTGTCTCCTCTTTATCGTACTACAACCACGCACATTTAGACACCCCAAAACTAGAGTTTGGAGAGAAGTTACTCTCCCCTTCATCTTTGACGTCTCGCGGGAGTTTAATACAAGGGGGGGATTCCTAATCCCCTCGCCCCATCCACTCTTAGTCGCCTCTTACGACAGGCAGGGAATATGTTGGGGATATATATATATATATATATATATATATATATATATATATATCATATATATATATATATATATATATATATATATATATATGAGTGTGTGTGTGTGTGTGTGTGTGTGTGGTGTGTGTGTGTGTGTGTGTGTGTGTGTGATTACCTAATTGTGTTTACGGGAAAGAGCCCAAAGCTCGTATCTTCCCGTCTCCTCATCGGTTCCATTTTAGACTTAGTGATACTTATCATACCTGTCCTTAAAACTATGCATTGAGATAGCATTAACTACCTCCTCGCTTAGCCAATTCCAATTATCAACTACTCTTACACTGAAAAAGTATTTCCTTACATCCTGCAAACAAGTTTTCTTACCAAGCTTCAAACTATGACCTCTAGTTCTAGAGCCAGCCATATCAAAATATCGATCCCTATCCACTCTATCATAACCATGAAGGAATTTAAAGACTGTCACCATATCCCCCCTCACTCTTCTAGCTTCCAGTGATGGTAAGTCTAATTCCCTCAGCCTCTCATCATAACTGAGTTTGCGTATTTCTGGCACCAGTTTCGTGGCATGTCTTTGAACTTTTTCAAGCTTAGCTATGTGCTTTTTCAAGTGCGGATTCCAAAAGGGGGCTGCATATTCGAGTTTTGGCCTCACATAGCTTACATAAATCACAGCACAATATGAAGCAAAAAAGAAGGCCCATAAATAAAACACAAAAAGAAGCGAAGATGCTCTATATATTACGACTGGACGCCTGTCCTCTTCAGGTAAAAATGAATCGATATATACAAAGCTCTGGATAAAGGTGGGGAGAGATGCTAGCTACGATTGCCAGGAGGATCCACGATGGGATTATCTTCAGACCTCAGGTCAGGTGGACGGTCATATGGCATAATTTTCTTAATGAGGTCTTTTAATATTGCTTCATCCACAATGTCAGATCTCCACCGTCCATTTGATAAATTTAAGGTTTCTGATTTTTCTATAATGGCTGCTTCAAGTATCTTTCTCCTGCAATAAATCTTATATAGGTCAAAACTGGTTTTTCGCTAGGCCAGAGAATTTCTGAGCATAAAAGAGCAGTGCGATATGGTGTTGAAAGTTCCGCTTTATTTGTGCATATGCGAGCTACTGGTCACCATATTAATTGGAGTGAGTCCTCATTGCTATATAAGAGTAATTACCTACCTACCTACCTACCTACCTACCTACCCGCATTCCTACCTACCTACTTACCTACCTACCCGCATTCCTACCTACCTACTTACCTACCTACCCACATTCCTATCTACCTACCTACCTACCTACCAACCTCCTCCCCAGGTCCTCAGGTTTTGGAAAGCCTGTAAGTGTAGAAATGATCCGGTGAGGATCGAAACCAGAACTTGAAGACAACTTTATATCACTTTTAACTCTTTTTCTTCGTCTACATCTTTTCCCACTTTTATGTGGGGTCGATGTTTGTGGCCAGTTTTCTCCATTTGTTTCTGTCCCATACCTCATCACCCAACAAACCTTTAGACTTCAGGTCGTCATTGATGCAATCCATCCACCTACGCTTTGGTCTCCCCCTCCTTCTCCTACCCTGTATATCCATTTCCATCACCCTCCTCCCAACATACTGTTCATCCCTCCTAACGACATGACCATACCATCTTAGTCTACTTTCTTGTATCTTATCTGATATTTCTCTAACATTTGAGGTACCTCTAATTATTTCTTTAAGTATTTCTTTTTTCCACAAAGATATACAAGCAAATATGTACGATGTCTAACCAGGGAGACCGAGATCTTTATTCAGTCATTACGTATGTGTTCCTATTCACCAGAAATTTCGCGTTAAAATCTAAAGTTCGTACCATTTATCTCTTATTATCGTTGTTGTTACTATGTTTGATCATTCAATCTGAATCAAAATGTTTCGCTTTTTTTATATTTGCAAGATTAGTTTCTACTAAAATATACAATAACGATATGAAATAAGCCGAAGCCAGACGAAAGTCTGGTAAAATTTTCCGAGGAAACAACGCCGGGGAATTCCAAAATCTGGAACTTGGAAATGAGTCGCGAGCTGTGCATGAGCGTCTCGACTAAAATTTTGTCTTTTGCTGACTCTTGTTCCTTCGGTAACTCTTGAAGTTTTCCAGAAGATGCCAAGAAGAAAGCGTTCTCGTGTAGCGAAAAGGAAGAAGAAGGATTCGGGATCCGATGATGATGGAATCAGGACGTCTTCGGAGGCTCCAGGGCCGCCGAGACCGACTGAGGATGTCACACCGGTTCCGAAGCCCTTCCTCCCCTCTCCTCCGGTTGTTTTAGGCCGCGCCTTGACAGCCGAGGATGGGAGAAGGGCGCTCCTTCTTCACCTTCTTCGGGTAAAGAAATGTAAGAAAAAACCACCTCTGAGGGTGTCTGTGGTAGTTAGAGGTTGGCCTCCCTCTCTCGCGCGGAAGTGGGAGGCCATTGACCTCTACTACCAGAGGCATCCGAGGAAAAGGAAGACACCTGGCTAGTTCCAGGTTCTCTTCTGAGTGGTTGAATTTCTTACATTTTTTTTAGACTTCTTTTTAGGAGTCGTAGCAGGAGCCTTCCAAAATTTGTCATTTTGAAACTCAAAATGCAAATTTTGGTAAACCTGCCTGATGAGCTCGCTGGCACGAGCGAAACGACACACTGATAACGCTAAATTTAAACCTAAAAAAATCACCTTATAACTATTATCATAATGTCTTTAATAACGTTCTGAAGATATCTGAATAATATACAGATTAAAGCATTACATAAAAGCGTAATTAAGCATAATAAAAAAAACATAAAGTACAATATTATATTATATGTTTATTGACAAAATATTACATAAATATTACATATTTTTCTTTCTTTTTGAACAAAATAGCATAATTAATACAAACAATATTTTGTCCATCAAAAATCTTAGCCTAAAGAACACCACAAATATTCTCACAAACTTACCAACAAAAGTAAAAAATCATATTTATCTTAATGCCTAATTCTGAATTACAGTTAGAAGAATAGACTACATCCAATTATTAAAATTTAACCTATACGTACAAAAAATCAATACTTTCCTCATTACAAGGTTGAATCTCTTCCTTATCTGTACAACTTTAGTACTTCATAAATATACTGACACAACTCGGTAATATGAAGCTCTTCATTCAAAAGTGATTGGACACTCAGATAGTTTAACATATTATATTTTTGTCTCACTGGTTGGGAGAAAGGACACTCAATTAGCACATGTTCTTCACTCTGAATTGCCATTTGATCGCAAGCACATACTCTCATTTCTCTTGGTGTTCTGCTCCACCTTCCAGTCTCTACACGCAACTCATGAGACATTACTCTTAACCTTGTGAATGCAACTTGCAAATAATCTGGTACAAACTCTCTGCTACTATGCACTTTATGTACTGTCAACTGACTATTTAAAATTTGTCTATATGTAAGATATTTTGTGGCACCTTGGGGTTTATTCAGTATTACTATTTTTATTCCATTTAGAGCAGAAGCTTCCACATTATTTGTAATATATGAATTGATAACCAGGCATATTTTCCCGTCTGCAGATGTCAAATACCACATAGAAAGGTTCTTCATTGTTAACCTGTTGCATTTTTTTGGTTAAAAATCCTCTTCTTCTTTCATTAACTTCATGTACTAAAGTTTCCAAACCACTTTCTATTAAACATAAGGATATTGAAGTGTTGTTTCTCATTCCCAATAAACACTTTACTGCCCTGTTATAAAGTTTTTCCATGCAAGCTAAATTACTTGTGAACCAACTCTCAGAGCCATACAAAAGTGAAGAACTCAAAGCAGCTTTAAAAACTTTAACTGTATATGCATAGGGCATACTCATGTTATTTATGCAGAATATACTAAACTTATTGACTGTTGCTGTGCCATTGATTTCATGCTGTTTAAGTATTGAGTGCATTTTTGCATCATCAGTAAACCATGCACCTAAGTACAGATACTTTTTCACAATAATCTATTTTTATGTTGTTTATCACTATTGACTCTTTATCTCTGTCTTTTCCATTAACAACAAAATACTTTGTCTTCTTTTCATTAATCACCATACCATAAGCATTACAATAATCTAATAGAGCCTCAAGTTTTGATATGCACTTTTCACGAGATGTACTTACAATCACCGTGTCATCCATCATTAAAAGAGTATGTAAATTTCCCAAAAAAGCATCTATTCTCACTCTTTCTTCAAATCATTCTCACCATTTCATCCATATAAATGACAAACAAAATGCAGCTCGTAGGAGCTCCTTGGCGTATACCTATAGATGTTATTACAGCAGATTTTAACACACTTTTTGTACATGAATAAATATTTTGGATAGCTGACAACATAACCCTTCCACATCCCACCGACTAGAGACACTCGATTAATTCATATTTTGGTACCCTGTCGTACGCCTTACTAAAATCCACAAAAACTATATACAATTTTTGCTTCTTGCAAGCAGCATAATCCATCAGTAACCTTAAAACCAAAATCTGCTCTATACACCCTCTACCCTTCTGAGCTCCGGCCTGACACTTATCTATGTACCTCATATTAACATGCAACTTATGTGCCAAGGGGGACCCAATAAGGGTTTTGCACACTGGAAGAAAATGCAAAAAAAAACTTGCAATTCCCCCCCTCGTATAATTACCTAAATATCCGTCCTCTGGTCGATTTTTTTTTTCTCTTTTTCCTCACTACTTATCATATCTGTCTTTAAAACCATAATAGCATTTACATTTACTATTTCTTCGCACAACGAATTCCAATTATGAACTTAGCTCAAACTAATAAAGTAGTTTCTTACATCCCACAAAAAGAGCTTTCTTATGATGCTTCAATACATGAGCTCTAGTTCTAGGGTGACCCATACCAAACCATCGCTCCCCATTATCCCTGTTAAAACGATGGAAAAAATTAAAAGCCCGTTACCATATGCCCCATTTTCTTCTAGTTTCAAGTGAATGTAAATTTAACTCTTTCAGATTTTCCCCATGACTAAATAAAGGATCATTTCCATGGTGGGCACCTTAGGTCATAGTAAGCTGCTTAAGCTAGTAATGAGGGGGATAAAAGCAGGTGCTTCATGTGGGACTGAGACGCATTTTAGGTAACCTTATTCAACTTAACCTAATCAAGCAATAAGTTTTGTATTCAGCAGGT
The DNA here is from genome assembly GCA_037179515.1 of Halocaridina rubra. Lineage (NCBI taxonomy): Eukaryota > Metazoa > Arthropoda > Malacostraca > Decapoda > Atyidae > Halocaridina > Halocaridina rubra. The sequence goes on from JAXCGZ010011850.1 coordinate 23,544, forward strand.
TATTATTACATAAAACATTGTAAGGTACCTAGTTTGGGATTGAAGTTGGAGGAATATGCTTCTTCTGAAATTGAGTTCCAGCAGTTACCAGTTTTGATATTGATCCAAAGTAAATAATATATTGCAAACTTTTCTTTCTGTTCCTATTTTTTTCATTACCTTCCACTGTTACAGAAGAAGCGTCTTGAGTGTCACATAAAACAAATGAAAGTTTTTATTTATGACGACAAGCTTTGAAGCGATCGATGTGACACTAATATATAGGAGACATTTCTTAGAAAAACTAAAAAGGAACCTGTCTGCATGACGAAGAATGCACTGAAGGCATTAAATTAAACTCTGGAAAATAAATAAATTAATTACTATATATATATATATATATATATATATATATATATATATATATATATATATATATATATATATACATATATATATATATATATATATATATATATATATATATATATATATATATATATATATATATATATATATATTATCGCATTGGTTGGAGCTTTCGACTTGGGAGCTGACAACACCGTGGTGGAACCCACCGCAGGACATTAGGAAGGGTATCCAGCCCTAATTCGATAGGGGATTAATGCTGACACTTACCATGTAGTACGTTAGCCATGGCAACTGCCGCCCGTTGTGATACTACGGATGAAGAGTCTTGTTGACTTAAATAGGACTGTTCAGGACAGTCTGATGTTAAGACTTCCTTTATATACTGTTCTTTTTCTATGCCTTCATCAATACCGGATATTCTTGGATATTCGTTACACATCTCTTATTATCCCTTCACATTTGACAAGTCATAGCACTCCCCACCTCTATTTGGCTTTATGCTTTCTTTGTGCCCAGCTCAATGAGGGCTGATTAATTTTCATTTTTTATTTTGGTCCTTCCTGGCACCATGATAATAATATATATATATATATATATATATATATATATATATATATATATATATATATATATATATATATATATATATATATATATGTTTACCTAATTGTTTGCCTAATTGTGTTTACGGGAAAGAGCCCAAAGCTCGTATCTTCCCGTCTCCTCATCGGTTTCATTTTATACTTAGTGATACTTATCATACCTGTCCTTAAAACTATGCATTGAGATAGCATTAACTACCTCCTCGCTTAGCCAATTCCAATTATCAACTACTCTTACACTGAAAAAGTATTTCCTTACATCCTGCAAACAAGTTTTCTTACCAAGCTTCAAACTATGACCTCTAGTTCTAGAGCCAGCCATATCAAAATATCGATCCCTATCCACTCTATCATAACCATGAAAGAATTTAAAGACTGTCACCATATCCCCCCTCAATCTTCTAGCTTCGAGTGATGGTTAGTCTAATTCCCTCAGCCTCTTATCATAACTGAGATTACGTATTTCTGGCACCAGTTTCGTGGCATGGCTTTGAACTTTTTGAAGCTTAGCTATGTGCTTTTACAAGTGTGGATTCCAAAAGGGGGCTGCATATTCGAGTTTAGGCCTCACATAGGTTACATAAATATTTCTGAACATTTCCTTGTCCATGTGCCTGAAAGCTACCCTTACATTTGATAAGAATGCATATGCTGCCCTTACTATGTCATTTATATGTATTTCTGGAGACAAATTTGCCAGTATGTTTACTCCTAGATCTCTCTCATTTTCTGTCTCTTGAAGTTGTACTCCAGCCACCGAGTAGTCAAGCTTGGGCCTTCTTGCACTTGTACCCATTCTCATTACCTTACATTTTGAAGTATTGAATTTCATTAGCCACTTTTCTGACCACTCATGCAGACTATTTAGACCCTCCTGAAGTTCTCTACCATTGTTCTCGTTTTTTACTTTCTTCACAATTTTTGCATCATCTGCAAACATATTTATGAATGAATTTACAGACTCTGGTAGGTCATTTACATATACAAAGAACAAAAGTGGCACTAAAACTGAACCCTGTGGGACTCCACTACTAACTCTTCTCCATTCAGACACTGAGTGTCTTACTCTAACCCTCTGTTCCCTTCCTTCTAAGTAAGTTGTTATCCATTCCAAGACATTTCTACCTATTCTAGCCAATGCTTGCAGCTTCCTAATAAGTCTCCCATGTGGAACAGTGTCAAACGCTTTCTGGAAGTCTAGGAATATGCAATCTGCCCAGCCCTCTCTTTCCTGTAAGATTTGGCTTACCTCATCATAAAATTCTAATAAGTTTGTTACTGTTGATCTACCTTCTCTGAAGCCATGTTGCCTCATTGACAAAAAGTTGAAGGATTCCAAGTGAAGAGAGATATGTTTCCTTAGTAGTTTCTCCATAACTTTGCAAACTATGCTGGTCAAGGGAACTGGTCTATAGTTCAGAGCCGTATCCCTCTTTCCCTTTTTGAAGATAGGTATCACATTTGCTTGTTTCCAGCATCTTGGAATCTCCCCTGACTCCAGTGACTCCTTAAATATGATACTTAGTGCCACTGATATTGAGTTTGCGTATTTTTTAAGTACATGAGGGGATATGTCATCAGGACTTGTAGCATTATGAACATCTAAATCCATCAGCACTTTGCATACCTCTGTGGCTGTAAGGTTGATGTTTTCTAATATATATATATATATATATATATATATATATATATATATATATATATATATATATATATATATATATATATATATATATATATATATATATATATATGTATATACATATATATATATATATATATATATATATATATATATATATATATATATATATATATATGCATGTATGTATGTATGCATATATATATATATATATATATATATATATATATATATATATATATATATATATATATATATATATATATATATATATATATATATATATATATATGTATATATATATATATATATATATATATATATATATATATATATATATATATATATATATATATATATATATATATATATATATATATATATACCTTTCCAATAAGGCCAATAGTCTTGCATAAGAATCATATGATAATATTAGTGGTCAATGACAATTGCGTTTTACTTTGTATGAGGAAAGCATTTTATTTCATGAAAATAAAAAATCACTTAAAAAATCTCGAAATTTGGTGGGAAGAAAAGTACTTCTTCCTTGCTTTAGTTCTCAGAATTAAAAAATAAAAAATGACGGCCACTGGGTTGCGTAGCTACAGATGTATAGTTTCTTCATTCTATTACTTTTAGAATATATATATGTACCTGTACATACGAATTTAAGACGCAATATAAAATATATTTAAAAAAAAAAGCTTAACTAGAACATAATAATTTAGTAGTTACTCCATAAAAGACGTTTTTTTTAGTTAATAATTAATGAAGAAAATTTATATTATTGTTGTAACTATTGTAATTGATCAAGAAGTCTCTCTCTCTCTCTCTCTCTCTCTCTCTCTCTCTCTCTCTCTCTCTCTCTCTCTCTCTCTCTCTTGAAAAAGCACATAGCTAAGCTTGAAAAAGTTCAAAGACATGCCACGAAACTGGTGCCAGAAATACGCAATCTCAGTTATGATGAGAGGCTGAGGGAATTAGACTTACCATCACTCGAAGCTAGAAGAGTGAGGGGGGATATGGTGACAGTCTTTAAATTCCTTCATGGTTATGATAGAGTGGATAGGGATCGAAGAAAACTTCTTTGCAGGATGTAAGGAAATACTTTTTCAGTGTAAGAGTAGTTGATAATTGGAATTGGCTAAGCGAGGAGGTAGTTAATGCTATCTCAATCCATAGTTTTAAGGACAGGTATGATAAGTATCACTAAGTCTAAAATGGAACCGATGAGGAGACGGGAAGATACGAGCTTTGGGCTCTTTCCCGTAAACACAATTAGGTAATCACAATTAGGTAATCTCTCTCTCTCTCTCTCTCTCTCTCTCTCTCTCTCTCTCTCTCTCTCTCTCTCGTGTGATTACCTAATTGTATTTACGGGAAAGAGCCCAATGCTCGTATCTACTTTATTATTACGTATATATATATATATATATATATATATATATATATATATATATATATATATATATATATATATATATATATATATACATAGTTAGATAGATAGATAGATAGATAGATAGATTAAGATTTGCTTTATGCACTTCTCCATAACTGGCATTTATACCTCTTCAAATTGTAATTCTCTGACATACATATAAATCTAAAACTCAAGTCACTACGCTTGGACAAGTGCTACTCTTGTAAAAAAATATATATAAATAAATAACTCCGATATATTTATGGTTATAAGCAAAGACAGAGGGGGTTGTTGTTTACCCGAGAGACGAGACCGACACTGCCACATCCCTACTATAGTACGTAGCTTGCTAACCTAACCTAACCTAACATGTCAATGTATGATTACGGTATCTTGCACTCCCTCTACCTGAGTACGGAGTATCAAAGGGAAGCACTTTCAGAACCCGGCTTCTCAGGCTTCTATACCATTTGATGCTTCTATACAGTCACGAAGTCTCTTCCTCACCCTCCTACGTCCACCCCGCAGAGCCACCTTCTTTCATGAGGTTAGGACAACAAGTTTTACTCAAGCAAAAGGGTTGATTTAATAGAAATTTTTCCATGAGACTTTTAAAGGCTAATGAACAGAAGAAAAAAAAATATTCATCACTTAAGTACTTCATTACTAACTTCCGACAAATGCCATTTGATAGTTCAGAATAGCTTTTCATTGTTTAGATTCTCCACCCACGGATGGGTGGAACGGGTCATGGAGGACCCATAGGGCGGTCGCCAGCCGGCACAGGCCCCAACCCCCCACTGTGGTGCCCAGCCACAGCAGTAACCTCCCCAGTAAAGCGCTCAGAGTAGCTTAAATTTGCATTTTTATGTTGTCAAATTGAGAATATCGGAAAGTCTTTATATTCTATTAGCAATATCCACTTCAGAGGAAAGTAAAAAACGAAGGCTTCTGTATTTCTACTTGAATAGTAAATGAGACAAAAAGAAAGCAAAAAATTAACAAATTCCAACAATGGAGTTTCTAATCATCAATATCTGTAGACACCTTGGCCAGGAATGTGAGAATTCATGGAGATCTGTCGAATGTTGTCTTCTTTTAAATGTGTTCAACGTTGCCACGAATGCAAACTCCGCGATTTTATGGTCTGAACCTTGTGTATAGCTTAGGTATTACTTCAGTGAGAAAGGCAAAACAAGCAGCCAAGTATCCGAAGAGAAGAATGAAAAATGGGCCCTGTAGATGCTCCAGTGACAGTGCCTGGGTGCAGAGAGAGAATAAAGGAGGAGTTATTTATTTTGAGAAATCGGTTATTATTAATAGTCATCAAATGATTTTCACTCACATTTGTTGATTGCAAAGGTAATGTTTAATCATACTTACCCATAATTTATTACAACTGGGCAAATGTGGGAGTGTAGTATTCTTCACTTTATATACCGGCTCAGTCATTTTTCAATTCCTACCAGATCACTTTATCTGCCATAATAATACTTCCATCTGCTCTTTTCAACATTGCAACTTGATCTTTTATTCTTAATAATACTTCCATCTGCTCTTTACAACATTGCAACTTGATCTTTGATTCTGAATTTTCCTTTGAGAGAGGAATGGGTGCGTGATGTTTTCTTACTTTGTGACATAGTCACCAATTGTAATAGGTTAGGTAAGGTTAAGTATTTCGGTTCCCTTGCATTAAGGGTTAGATAGGTTGCCTGTATAGGCAACAACCGGAGCGGTATTAGGTTAGGATATGCACGTTCATTAATTAGAACCGGCTAAATAAGCTAGAACTAACCATTCATTATATACCTGACTTAACGTATATATAATCACTCTATCACTATGATATATATTACTTAACGGCATTAGAAATAGGTTTGGGGTTATGTTAGTAAGGGTAGGATATCGGAAAATGATAGGAAATAGGGAGGAAAGGCCTAAAGCTATTGGCAGGTCTTCGGATATCTCTCAGAGTTGGCGGGAGAAGAAAGATAACTCTTCTACTCCCTAGAATCAGATTAGAATAGTAATAATGCCTCTCAGCCACACATGTAAGGTAGAACTTAACTTAGGATTAGTATACACTATGTACAATATTACCACTATTACAAACTTCCTTTGAAATTCTTTCTCATATGTCCTCTCCACCGCTATTCCTTAACATAGGTACTCAAGCCATGGTCTTCGATATACCTGTCGAGAACACGTATTTCCTCATTCTATACCTATGTCAACATTTATCTCCCCTCAGTTTAGCACATCTACATTTAAATTTTGAGCTATATATCTTTAGCATTAATGATTCCTATTAATAGATGGCATACAACAGTTTGCATTTCATGTTTCTCACAAGTAATTTCATGTATATTCTGTACAGATTCGTTGTTAAAATGTTTCTCCAGTCAGTACTTGTATATTGGCTAGTCCCTCCATATTATTTCCTGTCACCCTAATGTAAGACAGAACATCCTTGTTGCTTATTCCAACAGATGGCTCATACTGGGTTTTACCTATTTAAAATCTGATAAATGTGAGTAATAAATGAACTAATGAAGGTTGTTTCATTCCCTAGCCTGTTGGTTCCATTACAAGTTGCCATATATATATATATATATATATATATATATATATATATATATATATATATATATATATATATATATATATATATATATATATATATATATATTTTTTTTTTTTTTTTTTTTTTTTTTTTTTCCTGCATCTAGGAATCTTGTTTTATAAGATTCTTTTTCACTATATGGATAAGGTCTATTTAAGTACTTTTCTCCATGATGGAAATCCTCATTATAGATATTTCGTACTTTGTCACAGCTGCAGTATTCATCATGAGCTTTTTTTATCATTACAAATGTAGCTATATTTCTTACCTCATTCTACTTAGGTCTGTATTGATTACTTGATGAGATACTATAGCCATTATAATATTTTCTGTACCTGTAATGAAATGAGACAAGATAAACTCCTTGAAATTCCTCCCAAATCACCATTAATTCTTCAACTTGAAACTTTTAAGTAAGAAACAGCCATTACTCCTCCATTCCTCTCATATCCCTCATTTCTCATTACTTTGTAGTCTTTAGGAAAGACTGTAGCACAGCACATGTTTTCTTTTTATACTGTCTTGGCAATTGCTACTTCATCTGCCTTTGATCCAATGTATCTTTAAGTAAATTTCACTGTCTCACCAGACACACTATCAACATTTGTGAATAGTAATGCTACTGAAATTATATTCCTTGGTTTTATAATTGTTATCACCCTTTTGATTGGATGAACACGGAAGTTACCGTTTCGCTCTCTTCTTAAATTATTTCTATTACTTTCAATTTCCTGTAATTATATTTTAATTCTATCCTATATCTTCCGTGTTTTAATTTTCTTGTAATTAATTTTACTTCTATCCTGCAGCTCCCTTGTTTTTTTTAAGTAAAATGTAGTCTTCTATTTTTCAAATTCTTAGTTCTTTGGCCTCATCAGTATATATTTACATTCATTCTTTCTAAGGAAGTTAATCTTCATAATTTTTTTCACTTCCCTTGTGTATTTACCATCCACGTGAATGCTAGCAATGTTGTCTGGACCACATAATACCTTCAGCTTTCTTATTATATCTGAAACCATAGCCTTATCATCTGTTTTCCATGTCATGTTGACTCTTGAAATTAGCTTAATACATGATAGCATCACAGTTTGCTCTTTATCAGATGCTTTTTTTTATCAGATAGCTTACACTTTCAGTGATAGCTTCTATCATTTTGACTATGGCTATCAACTGTGCCCACATTTTCTTTTACAACCTTGTTATTGCCTCCTTTACCGACATTACTTTTAACGGCATATGAGAAAGTTTTTGTAAGACTCCTGGTTTTCTTTCAGCTCTTGAAGCTCTTCTAAATTTATTCGGTGATTCACATTCATATGAATATTCCAAAACTAATACATCAGAGCTTTCTTAAGCTGGAAAGCTGTAACACATCAGCCATTTCAGTCATCACCCAGCTCTAATATTATCATTTCATTTGAAAATCCTAGACTCCATTTCTTTTCCATTCCCTTCAAGCTTTATAATTCTTGTTCTAGTTCTGTTATTTCCATCTCTTCTTTCTACTTTCTAGAAGGAAATTATATTCTGTCTGAGTGTACACTTCCCTCTCATTTGTATTTCGCAGCTTTTCTCTCATTTTTCCAGTCTTTTTCAGTTTGTTCTATTTCCAAGCATACTATCACTATATTTTCACCTTTTTGAGAGTTCTTCAAACTCATTCCATTGTTCTCTCATGACATATCCCCTTTCGGGGGTTCCTCCCTAAACTCTCTTCTGGCCATAAGGGGACTGTGGAGGTGAAATTGCTCAGGGAGAGATACCAGATGCAGGACAACCCAAGAACAGAATATTTTATCAATTAAAAATAAACAGATTTATCTATCTACAAAAACTAAATACTCGAATACTTTAGATAAACTTAGTATTTACCTTTAGTAAAGAAAGGCAAATTACACAAGCATAAATGCACAACTCCCATACTCAGTGCATGCATGTAAGTGTATATGTGTCTTATCTACCTGAGGTCCTTCTCTGAGCTCTCCATCGTGCATATCAAGCCAAGACGGTCCTTTGTTTTCATGGGTTGTATCTAGGGAATGTTGCCGAAGGACATCGCTGTAGAACTTACTCATAAAAGCAGCTGACTGCATGTAATGAATAACCTGCATGTAGAGAATATATTTCGTTTATATTTTAGTACACCAGGCAGGAGAGGCATATGAAACATGTACTCTCAAAATTGTGTATGGAATATTTTCCACCCTTGCATAGTAAATAGAATAAATTCATGCATTATGATTTAGTTTCACTTGGAGAAAATACCTTTCAAAATGAAGAAAATATACCAACCCTGTCAACCGAAGCCTTGAGAGCAGAGTTCTTGACCATGAGAGCGCCTACACTGTATGTCGTAATGCATTCCTCTTGAAGACGTAAGGGTGATTCCCCTGTTTTTGTGGTGTAGAATCTCTTTTGTATGTATTCTAAATGATTTCTGTTCTCCACTAACACGGCATCCCCTTTTTCTGCAATATCTCTGGTGTGAAGATTAAGTAGAGAGATAGGTATTGAGGAAGGAAAGAGAGAAAAATTTGTGATCATGGACGGTTTCATTGCTATAATGTGAAAATCATTAAAAAAATAAAATATTGTTGTAATATAATCAAGTAGTCTTGAAATACTTGATTATTTTGTAATAATGGCCAGTGCTTTAAGTGGCTTGCCTATTAAAGAACAAAGACAAAATTTGAAAAACAATCAAGTAGCCTTGAAATACCTGCTCATTTTGTAACATTGGCCAGTGCTTTAAGTGGCTTGCCTATTAAAGAACTAAGACAAAATTTGAAAAAAAAAAAAAATTCTCCAGAAACTTTGTTTGAAAATCTCATTGTATAATATAATACTAAAATGTTGATTGCTATACCTGAAGGAAGGTACAGTATTAAACACGTCTATATATTTGGGAGTTAATGCATGAAGATAGGGATTATTAGATTCGCTGAAGAGGATTTTCCAGTAGTTGCTGGCTCCTAAAACCCACAGGTTGCTCTTGGCCAGTTGAGCAATGGTTTTGATGGGTGCTTCTGAACTCTGTAAAGAAATATTTGAGATCACTGGATAGCCAAGCACTATACTCAAAGAATATAGGATAGACTGACATTAGGTGTATTCGCTAGACTTGGCTATTTCTCGATTTAATTCGTTACTATTGGTAATTGTCAGTTCTTTTTTTTTTATGATTGTGACACCAGGACAGACCAAAAATGAAATTAAAATAAATTTACCCTCATCGAGCCTGGGCATGAAGAAAATATAAAGAGAAACGGAGATGGGGAGTGTTGTGACTTGTCAGATGTGAAGGGATAATAAGACATGTGTAACGAATATCCAAGAATATTCGGTGTTGATGTAGGCATAGAAAAAGAACAGTAACTGAAGGAAGACTTAACATCGAACTGTCCCAGACAGTCTTATTTAAGTCTACAAGACCCTTCAGCTGTAGTTAAGTGGTTATGAGAGGATTTCAGATTTAAGGTTAGATGTATTAATGTCATGCAACTCTATTCATTTTCTTTCCAAGAAAGTGCGGTCTGTACTGCTACAGTCATGTTCAACAGATACTTTGACTAACATGATGGGCGAGAAACATGAGTAACTCCTAGTAGGACACTTCACGAGTAGAAATGTGATGAGGTATCTCGACTGAAAGTTGTCATTGTCCATTATTTTCACCTAGTAATTTGAAGTTCTTTTTACTTTTTCTGTTTATTTATATATTTACATATCTGTTTATATGGCCTCTTACCTGAAATAACACTAGAATATTTTATAAAGCTGAGTTTGTTTTAATAATTTAGTTATTATATTTCTAGAAAGCATACCGCTGCTGTGGCCATAACTTACCCCAGTAAGTATAATGAATAAACATTGTGTATTCTGAATTCTCTCTCTCTCTCTCTCTCTCTCTCTCTCTCTCTCTCTCTCTCTCTCTCTCTCCTCTCTCTCTCTCTCTCTCTCTCTCTCTCTTTCTCTCTCTCTCTCTCTCTCTCTCTCTTATATCTTACCATAATAGTCATGTAAGCAGTCAGATTGGCAGAGAAGGAGATGGAGACAATGTAACATGCAAATACGATGAAAAAGCAATACAACCGCAGACTTGTTACCCTTGGCAATGTGAATCCTTGTGAAGTAATGGTTGCGACTGTATTTAACAAGGATCGTTGTAGACTGGAAAAAGATATTTTATGGGTCACTCTGCAGCTGATATCTATTACATATAGAGTTTATGCCTTACAAATACCTAGAGAGACTCAAGTTACCCAGCCACATGAAGTATACCTTATATTCTATAAATATTACTTTTTACTGTTGGCAGAGATGACAATATTTACATCAAAAATAGGCGTTTAAGTTCTTATAAATTACGTCATAAAGTGAGAAAAGTTTTGTACCTTTTGAAGCTTGGCAAATCCTCTTTAACCATCAGCCTTGAAAATATGGGATAAATGAAAGCAGTGAAGACCAGGCTGAGGATAAGAATTCCCCAAACTAGTGGTGTAAAGGGAAGAATCAATGAAATCCAGCGTGGGAGAGGACGAGGAGCAGGAGTGATGAAACAAGCCCGGTCGTAGGTATAAGGGTAGGAAAACGAAGTAAAGAGACTTCGGGTAAATGTTATAAAGACATTGGCAACTCCGATGTCCCCATCGCCTGCAGCCACCTGTTATATATTAAAAACAATCCATAGATAAACCAAATAAAAAGAGTGAACTCGGGCAGGACATTTACTTAACATTGTAAATAAAAGAGTCATATGCTGTAGCAATTATAGCATAAAGTGTTTGATAATGATCGTTTTTATGGAAGTGGGAGAGAGAAGTTACTGTTCCGGTTTTACGTCACGAACTCCCTTTTCTACCAAGGGCTAGAACGGTTGACTTCTTGCGAAGGACTTATTTTGGCAGATGTAATCGTTTCCCTGAGTGCATGCCCTTACTAACCTCAGACCGTGACGGGGCGCGACCTGACGCCTCAGAGTCGCGGACGCTACCGCTTGAGCCACGGTGACTACAGAGAGAGAGAAGTTACTGTATTTCCTTAAATATGTGTTTATAACTGGAAAAATTAGTCGTCACACAAGAAAAATGCACCAGGACTATGCTTTGAAAAATTAAGACAAAACATTAAGCAATGACTGTGTAATATTGCATCCATTACCTGGCCAACTAAACCTGTATAAGTGTTGTTTGGAAACAAATTGCCCCATAATTCCGGCCCTGGGTGCTTCCAAACTAGAGATGCATTTAGGTATTTCGCCACGTGCCGCACGAACTCGACGTCTTCGCCTCCTGAAGGATGGAATGTTATACCGTCTTCATCGAGGTTACCAAAGACAGACGGAGCGTGAGAAAACGCCTTAGCCACTAATGGAAACCCATGGAGATTGCTTACCTAAAAATATATATTTATATTTTTTTTTTCTTGTTTATATGCCTTTACGCTAACATGACTCATTCTGTACTGGATATCAAAACACAACGTGTTGTACGATGTGTTGTCAATCATTTCAAAAATGGCTGAGAATATTCTAGGACGCAACTCTCCACGTGAGAGATAGGAAATTACTCTGTGAGACACATATCTAAGACTTTACTTTTCATTTACTCTTAATGCCTGACTTCAAGCTTAAATACAGGTGATGTATTTCAATCATTCAACTTTTATAATGACATAGATGTACGTACAGGAATGGAAGTTTATTTACTTTATCTGGGAAAAAATCGACATTTCTTGAAAATCGGGAGTTCTGATAAGTAGTCAAATAGCGGAAGGGCCGATCTGAATAAAGCCAATGAGTAGAGATTTCAGCTCTGCGATGGTCAGGGTGTTCCCTGCAATAAGATAGTCAATTTAACATGTTGAATATTAAATAATGTTAATATATATATATATATATATATATATATATATATATATATATATATATATATATATATATATATATATATATATATATATATATATATATATATATATATATATATATATATATATATATATATATATATATATAAGTAAGCACAAACTGTTAGCATACAGCACCAAATGGTAAGGAATTCCATCAGTGAAACAACAGATAGCAAAAATAACGCTATATTTCGGGTTCTAACTGGACCCCTTCTCAAGCACAAGTGAGTGTTAAATACCAATGACAGAGGGAGTAAAAACAGAGAGGACTCAGAAGGACTGAGGGAATTAAAAATTAAAGATAGTAAGTCAGGTCTGACCTAAAAGAAATAATACCCTCAATCAAAGAAAACCGACAAAATCATTAATAAATCATTATCAATAAAATATGTTAATCTCTAATTAAAAATATAGATCGGTAAGTAGATAACCCCTTTAATATGAAAAAGTAAAGGACCAATGAGCTCAAAATCACACAAACCAAACAGAAGAAATGACAAGAATGATAGAAAAAAATAAAATAAATATATATAAATATGCACATAAATATACATAAATATACAAACACATGTACACATACCTATATACATGTACATACGAAAACATATACATATATAGTTATAAATATATATATAAGAACATAAGAATAGGGGACACTGCAACATGCCTACTGGCACACACGAGGCACCATTTTTGAATGATATTTTCAGCATGTCTAACCTATTCTATTCTACTATACTTATTTATTCTATTTTTATTTTTATGATTTTTCTAACAAGCACTAACCTGTTCATACCCACCCTACCTCTGTCATATGTCTATCTAATCTACATTTGCAGGTGTCTAAGGTATTGGCATTTACTATCCTACTTGGAAGCCTGTTCCATGCATTAGTTACTCTATTACCAAACCAATTTTTACCAATTTCCCTTCTGAACCTAAATTTATCAAGCTTAAATCCATTATTACGAGTTCTGGTTTGATCATGAATTTTTAAAACTCTATTAATATCTCCCTTGTTAATCCCTTTAAACCATTTATACACTTCAATCATATCCCCCATAACTCTGCGCCTCTTTAGAAAATGTAGATTAAGTTTTTTTAATCTGTCCTCATATGGTAGATTTCTGATATTGTGTATTATCTTGGTCATTCTTCGCTGCACTCTCTCCAAGGATTCAATTTCCATCCTATAATAGGGTGACCAGAATTGCACAGCATAATCTAAATGGGGCCTAACTAATGCAAGATAGAGCTGCAAAATAACTTTTTCCATCCTATTGCCAACACTTCTTGAGATAAATCCAAAAATTCTGTTTGCTTTATTTCTGACTGCTGTGCATTGTTCGCTTGGCTTAAGATTACTACTCACAAGAACTCCCACATCCCTTTCACACTTA
>JAXCGZ010011850.1:45000-57500 GCA_037179515.1 Halocaridina rubra
AAGGAACAAAAGTGGCCCTAAAACTGAACCCTGTGGAACTCCACTACTAACTCTTCTCCAGTCAGACACTGAGTGTCTTACTCTAACCCTCTGTTCCCTTCCTTCTAAGTAAGTTTTTATTCATTCCAAAACATTTCCACCTATTCTAGCCATTGATTGCAGCTTCCTAATAAGTCTCCCATGTGGAACAGTGTCAAACGCTTTCTGGAAGTCTAGGAATATGCAATCTGCCCAGCCCTCTCTTTCCTGTAAGATTTGGCTTACCTCATCATAAAATTCTAATAAGTTTGTTACTGTTGATCTACCTTCTCTGAAGCCATGTTGCCTCACTGACAAAAAGTTGAAGGATTCCAAGTATAGAGAGATATGTTTCCTTAGTAGTTTCTCCATAACTTTGCAAACTATGCTGGTCAAGGAAACTGGTCTATAGTTCAGAGCCGTATCCCTCCTTCCCTTTTTGAAGATAGGTATCACATTTGCTTGTTTCCAGCATCCTGGAATCTCCCCCGACTCCAGTGACTCCTTAAATATGATACTTAGTGCCACTGATATTGTGTTTGCGCATTTTTTAAGCACATGAGGGGATATGTCATCAGGACCTGTAGCTTTATGAACATCTAAATCCATCAGCGCTTTGCATACCTCTGTGGCTGTAAGGTTGATGTTCTCTACCGGCCTTTGAGCTTCTATCACTGCAATCTGAGGGGGTGGGGTATTTTCTACTGTAAATACTGACTGAAACTCCTTGTTCAATTCTTTGCAGATCTCTTCATCCGTCTCAGTGATGCTTCCATCCGCTCTCTTTAGCCTTAAAACCTGTTCTTTTACCTTCAGTTTTCCTCTGTGTGTGTGTGTGTGTGTGTGTGTGTGTATCTTTCAAGTTTTAAACGTAGAATGTATCAGTACGTTATGTGTGCAGCCATCAACATTTATTACAATGATCTAGGAAACTACTTGCGTATGAGATGTTCAAGAGAAGAGTAGAGAAAGTTTTGATACAGTCAAACCTCCTGGAACTCTGAACGAAGATGACACTCTCTTACGGGCGAAGTCCACTCTCTGGCTCTTGGTAGCGTACTTCATTTCAATAAATAGCGGGTTATACCACATTCTTTGATGACATTTGAGCAATTGCATCGCGGTTACTAATAAAACCGTAATTCTTTTATACCTTTTTCATGCAAATCTTCTCATGGGCTTTATTTGAGGTATCTTTTGCGGTTTGATTTTATACCGTAATTCTTATACCTTTTTGCAAATCTTCTCATAGGCTTTCTTTGAGGTATGTTTTAGGTTTGATTTTATACTTATTCATAGAATTGTTTGTTTGTTCCGGTTTTACGTCACGAACTCCCTTTTCTACCAAGGGCTAGGACGGTTGCCTTCTTGCGAAGGGCTCGGTTTGGTAGATGTAATCATTACCCTGAGTTCATGCCCTTGCTAACCTCAGGCCGTGACGGGGCGCGAACCCTCGACCTCACGCCTCATAGTCACGGACGCTACCGCTTGAGACACGGTGACTACACTTATTCATAGAATTAATAACTCGTTTGCATTATTTAATGAAAGTATCAAGTCTAGCTGTTGCATCATGGTGTTATTTTTCTTCATTCCGCTTCAAGTGTTGATATTTGTAAGTTCTCATCGATCTATCTATATACAAGAGTCATATTCCCCTTTATAAGGGTATGGCTGAGTCAAAGCAAAGTACCTTGACTCTTTGGGGTGAGAAAATGCATAAGAATGTATGTTTAGTCCCTGAGTTCTGCCCAGTTTAGTCGACTTTTACAACATAATTCAATAGATACAAATGATTAACTCTCTCTCTCTCTCTCTCCTCTCTCTCTCTCTCTCTCTCTCTCTCTCTCTCTCTCTCTCTCTCAATCACGCACACATACACGCACATCAAAGCACATATTATAATTATTATTATTATTATTATTATTATTATTAGTAGTAGTAGTAGTAAACTTTATTTCCATTTTACAATGGGTATTCGTCAGCCAGGACAAGCCCCAACCCCCCACTGTGATGTCCACCCACAGCAGTTCCTGCCAGTAAACAGCTTAAACTCTCGGTCTTGGACGGGGACCGATCTTTCGACCTCGTGAATGCGAAGCCAGCGCGTTACCACTGTACTAGCCAGTAGTAGTAGTAGTAGTAGTAGTAGTAGTAGTAGTAGTAGTAGTGTCATTTTTATCATGGGAATATTGGCATACTAAAATTATAAAATGATTTTGCTTTTCATAAAATAATACTCCTCCTCCTCATCCTCTCCCTCATCCTCCTACTCTTCTTCCTCCTCCTGAACCAATTTTGTATAAGAGTAAATAAATATTTTCCCATTTTTACGTGGAGTCTCTGTTTCTATTGATTTTTATTTAACAACTTACGGTCTGAAGCCCTCTCTGACACTGTCTCTCTCTACTTGTCCGGGCTTGGGACGGGCATTGAGCTAAGTTGGCCTCATCTCTCGATGGCAGGATTATACATACATATATATATATATATATATATATATATATATATATATATATATATATATATATATATATATATATATATATATATATATATATATATATATATATATATATATATATATATACACCTAAGTGTATACGCGTGTATATGTGTGTGTGCGTGTATATACGAATTGTAATATGAGTACAAAGGAAGTGTGGGGGCGATTGATGTCGTTTTGGGGGTGGAGCCAGAGTTGGAGATCCAAAGAATGCGTTTGTGAATGGGAGTGGCCTATTTCCTGTCATTAGTACTTATTATATATACAGTATTCTATTTTACAGATATATTTGTATGTTTGTGTGTATACTTGTTTCAATATTTGTATTTCTATATATATTGTTAATTATTGATGTTTTTCATATTTAATTTACTGTATACCTACAGCATTATGTATCACTTTCTGCAATTTCTTTCTACATATAATAATTTTATGCGCATTATTTATTAAGTGGTTTTTTTATGATTGCGTTTATGTCCAGTCTTATTTCTTAATTTACTCTAGAGAATTAATTGTTCAGTCTTCATAATTCACGTTTTCTACTATATTGTTGGAGCTTGTCCTGCGGAAACATAGCAGTGTACACCTTTTTTGTTGTTGTTGTTGCTACTTTTATTGCATTTTCTGCCTTTAGGTCCTTTCCCCTCCGGTGTCGTTTGATGTTTGTAGTTAGCTCAAAATATTTCCATATTTTTTGCTTTTCGTTCTTTCTTTCTTTGTGGACATCCCCAATTGCCTGGTGGTAACGGCTTGTGGCCGTGAAGAATTGCAAGAGAGGTTGGAGCTATGGAGGGGTTTGCTGGAGGATTACGGACTGAAGGTGAGCAGACAGAAAACGGAGTACCTGGAGTGCAATGTGACACAAGGAGGCGACCTGTTCATGCAAGACCACAAGCTCCCAAAGGCGGACGCC
This sequence comes from Halocaridina rubra, assembly GCA_037179515.1. Classification (NCBI taxonomy): domain Eukaryota; kingdom Metazoa; phylum Arthropoda; class Malacostraca; order Decapoda; family Atyidae; genus Halocaridina; species Halocaridina rubra. The sequence continues at coordinate 48,438 of JAXCGZ010011850.1, forward strand.
TTCAAATACCTCGGCTCCTACGTAACGAAGGATGGAGACCTAGAGAGAGAGATTGATCATAGGATCCAGGTAGCATGGAACAGCTGGAAGAGAACATCAGGGGTGCTATGTGACAAGAAAATCAGTGCTAGAGTGAAAGGAAAAGTGTACAAGTCAGTTGTGAGACCAGCGTTGCTGTACGGTGCGGAGACGTGGCCTGTGAAAAAGGTTCAAGAAAGGAAGATAGATGTCGCAGAAATGAGAATGCTGAGGTGGATGTGTGGGGTGACGAGGGAGGACAGGATACGAAATGACCAGATCAGAGGTACAGTGAAGGTGGTGGAGGCGTCGGCGAAAGCGCAGGAGAGGAGATTACAGTGGTTCGGTCATGTGAAGAGGAGAGATGAAGACTACGTGGGTGTGAGAGTGATGGAGATGGACGTGGAGGGCAGACGTAGACGAGGAAGACCTAAACTACGGTGGAAGGACCGACTGAAGGAGGATCTCAGAGAGAGACAGCTGGAGGAGGAGCAAGTGATGGACCGGAACCAGTGGAGACGACTAGTGAAGAGATGCGACCCCATATGAAAATGGGAACGCAAATAGAGGAAGAAGAACGGCTTGTGGCCAATGGGGTAAAGATTCTATTATCAGAGAAAATTTTTTGACATCTTGTTGACTTTTTGTCTACTTATGCCTCACTGACCTTGATAGCTATATTCTGAGACATTATACAATGGGTAAAATATTTTGTTATGAAAGATATCTTTCTGGCCTCTTGTCCAGAATCCTCTGGGGCTTTTGTCAACGAGTGCCTCGTTGTTGTTGTTTTAGATTCTCCACCCACGGATGGGTGGAACGGGTCATTGAGGACCCATAGTGCCTCGTTGTTTTAGTTGTTGGCTTGCCCTAGACTGTCTATCCGAGCAACCCCGAGTCACCAAGCAAGGCCACTGCCTATCCCGGGCTTTCCTACCGACCTCACAGGGAGTGAATGTTGTGTTGTTAGCGTATGCGGTTATAAGCAGTGCAATATTCTATATTAACTTTGATAGTATGCGCCTCGTTAGGCTTATTATCTGCTTTGAAAAATATTAATTCCGCAATTTTGCATCAAAATATGATATCGAAGAAGGCATGACTCTAAGTCTTTTGAATCATCACGCAAGGAATGAAAGATAAGAATTTTTGCTTGCCCATCCATATAGAATATCGCTTCTTCGTAGGTTCTCAAAAAATAACACGCGTAGCATGAGAGAGAGAGAGAGAGAGAGAGAGAGAGAGAGAGAGAGAGAGAGAGAGAATTTTCAAATAAAAATGTCTGCCATTCTCCCCTATCTACCTTGTGCCTGCACCTCTCTCTCTCTCTCTCTCTCTCTCTCTCTCTCTCTCTCTCTCTCTCTCTCTCTCTCTCTCTCTCTCTCTCTTACTGTTATCACCGGAAGTGGATGACGCGATGATGAGGAGCACATTGTTGGGGGGTGGGGGTTAGGAGCAAGATGGGTGTCAATGGAGAGGTATTCATTATACCACGTAAACAACGTGTTTCAGATTACGTAAATCTTATAAATCTACTTATTATTATAGGAACCTATTAATAAAGTGCTCGTTTATCAATAAATGGGAGCCTCTCTCTCTCTCTCTCTCTCTCTCTCTCTCTCTCTCTCTCTCTCTCTCTATATATATATATATATATATATATATATATATATATATATATATATATATATATATATATATATATATATATATATATATTCTATCTACATCAGCCATTTTTCTCCTTATAAAGGGAGTGTCTGAGTCAAGGCAAAATACTCTTAACTCTTTGTGAAGAGAAAATACAGAGGAGGGGATTCCTAGTCCCCTCGCTCCTCCCCATTTAGATGACTCTTACGACACGGAGAAAGTACTCTAACCCCCTTCCTCAGGGTATATATATATATATATATATATATATATATATATATATATATATATATATATATATATTTATATATATTTTTTTTTTTTTTTATTATTTTTTTTTTTTAAAGAGTGTGACACCGGGACAGGCAAAACTGCCCTCAGCAATAAAGGCCCTAGCACGAGAAAATATCAAGACGAAGGAAAAGAACAAGGTTAAGGGCAAGGCAGAGATGAGGTAACGTCACACAAAGGAAAACGACAGACAGATAAAAACAGTCAAAGTAAAGAGGACCCAGAGATATGGAGGACTAGGCTCAGAGATGACGATAGATCTGCTTTTTGAAGGATGAAAGGTCATAAGAATTAGGAAAAACAGAAGGAGGAAGAGAGTTCCAGAGTCTGGAGGTAGATGGGAAGAAGCAGTCGCTGCACCGACCAATCCGCGAGCTACAAATCTCCACACAGTACCTGTGAGATGAGGCCGCTTGGCGAGTGTTATGCGGCCTCGACAGTGGAGGAGGGATGCAACTCGCCAACTCATCAGAGCACCGATGAGAGTAGTAGCGATAGAAAAGCGAAAGGGAAGATACCTTACGGCGAATAGAGAGAGAATCCAGGTTAGAAGTAAGAGAAGGATCATTAATGAATCTGGCTACCTTAGATTCAACCCTATCAAGAAGATAAGTAAAGGAAGAAGCACCCCAGATGTGTGAGCAGTATTCTAAGCATGGGCGGATAAAACCTTTGTAAATTTTAATTAACTGCAATGAGGAAAAGTAATGACGAAAACGAAACAAAACCCCCAATTATTTGGATGAAGATTTAGAAATTTGGATTATGTGATTCCTCCAAGACAAGTTAAAGGCTCTATGGATTCCTAATATATATATATATATATATATATATATATATATATATATATATATATATATATATATATATATATATATATATATATATATTGTTATTCACCCTTTATTTCAACTATGATACAAAGAATTAACATCAACTAACACATTTAAAAAATCCTTGCATTAAATCCCAAAATGCCGCATTGTGGCTCGCGAGCCGCGGTTTGGCCACCCCTTCTATATATAGCGTTTTCTATCACGTCATTTTTGTGAATGAATTTTCCCTTGTTACTACACTACACTGATCTTGTCTCATTCTTTCACTCACCTATCGACATCGCCTTATTAATACATTGTTTATGCTCACCATATGACAATAAAATAAATTACATGGATTTATTTATGTATTTAATTTTTTCTAATACATATTTATTATAAATCTAAAGAAAATTTAAGTCAAGAAAAGCGAATGAAATAATTGACATTATTCGATTATATTGGTAGCCCTGCTTACAGGATGTTTTGTTTACATGTAGAAAATAGATAATATAACAAAAGATGTAATCATATGCGCTTAAAAAGTAATTTATTTAAATTTTGTTATTCATTTGTGTAATTAATACCTACTAAATATAAGAAAGACCAAAATTTACTCGTAAAAGCAGATTCAGATGGAGGGGGGAGCAAGATGGCCGTCTCTCCAGGCCAGGTTAGGCTGGAACAGAGATTAAAAGTTAAAATCGGTAAGATGGACTTTATTATTCTTTATTATCTGCTTATAAGACGCGTGAATGTGGAGGGAATAAGTCCTATTAGGATCATTATGGCGAAAAATAACGTATAAAGGCAAACACGGCCTTTGTAAAATGTGGTGAACGATTGTTTACTTGTGCGAGTGAGGGAGGTCAATATAATCGAGGTATTTAATCGTATTTTCATGTGGGCAGAGCAAAGTGGGTTTCATATCTCGTATTTTTATATGATTGCCCGTAATATAGCTTAATTTTCTCATTAGAATCTGTATAATTAAATACTCTAGGCGTTATAATTGAGTTTTCACCCAGAATGGCCCTCTTTCACTATCGCCACCTGTTGCTTATTTTAATGAATGGAAAGTATTTTATCGCCAAATATGGCACAGTTTGTGTTATTTAGACATTGCGGATGAGAAAAAGTTGTTTGATGCGTGTTTAAGGGGCAAATAAAGGCCTGAAATGCGTTAAATAAAGTATGCTTAAATGATACTGAGTATTGGTCAGATCACTGTAATAATGTGTGCTTTGACTCGGCCATCACCCTTTTAAAGAGGAATGCGACTATTGTATAGGTGATATGAGTTAGAATCCCTAAAGGGAATTAGGGTCGACATATGCTGTTAGCTTTTGTGTATTATTGTTGCACTTGTCACATCTCCGACTGTTATATGCTAATTAAGTAGGTCTCAATATTTTAAGATTCCTTATAAGTTTTGCTTGACGCTAGCCTTATGAATTGTCATAAATTACTCCCTTTTTGGGGGGATTGGTTGGTTAGGTTAGGATATGCCAGGTCATGTTATATTAGGTTAGGTCGGGTCAGGTTAGCTTTGGTAAGGAATAATTGCCAACGGTATTGAAGGTCAGATTCATTCAGAGTACATCGAAAACCATAGGAAAAAATAAATTTCATTCCAAAGGTAGACGGGTGTAATCATAAAACTATACCATGTAATACCTTATCTTTTAGATGTATTAAAACTATCGTTTTCATATATGTTTACTTTCATACCCTAGTTAAGGAAAAAATTATGAAATTAGGTTTTGTTAGGTTAGGTCACCCCTCAGTTGAGAAACGAGTTATATTTAATTAGAGTTTTTTATTATTTGCTACTTTTTCAATGTTTTGTATTCATTCCACTCGTTGGAGGTGTGAAAGTACTTACCATTGTTTCAGAATTTATTGAAAATTTGTCTGTAAATGCTTACTTAACGTAACAATATGTGAAATTCTATATAATATTTGTTTAGACTTGATTAGTTTAGGTAAGTTCCCCCACAGCAAATGCCATGATAATTGAAATTATTGCTTATTTATAATTATTTTTATTTGCATTCCATTCATTGTCAGTTTTAAAGTAAAAACATGTTCCATTTTATTAGTGCAGACGCTCCCCTACTTACGAAGAATTGAGTAGCGAACATTCGCAGATACGAACAAATACTTACCCATGTATTAATGTATGTATTACTGTACTGTACTGTATTATTACATTATTATTACTGTATTAAAATTAACTACTGCTGTATATTTTATGTTTTATGTAGTAGTTAACTGTCTTTGACCTATATACTTTACAGTATTGTGTATGTATGTACTGTACAGTAAATTTTTTTTTTACCTAAACAACTTAGAAACAAGTCTGCTCATGAGTGGATTTGTGGAACCTAATTCATTCGCAAGTAAGGGAGTGTCTGCATTCAAAACTATACTGTTTTGAAAAAGTATCATTAATATCGTATATTATAATACTTTTAAAATAACAGTAGTAATTGTTACAGTTAATGTATCATTATAGCCATTAAAAGAAACTTCACCATAGCATTACCTAATTAGCTATTATGAAAACATTTATCTTTAAGTTGAAATGTTTATTAACCAATAACAGAAATTTCTTTAATGACTGTTATTCACCGTTTTAACTTTCTTTGCAACCCTATTGCATAATCATGGTTAGTGTAATGAGGAAGTTAACTGATGAAGTTAAGGAAAGCTCTTTTTTTTTTACTTTATATATATAGCATTATATATTATTGTAGACTTTCACTTTATACTTTTATTAAGGGCATTCATAAAGCAATGCTAATCATTATATTTTGTATTCATTCAACAGGGGAAGCAAAGAACTTAGTCAGGAGTCATGGCAATGCTGGTCCAAGGGATGTATATTGCACAGTCTCTCTTGACCAGGAAGAAATATTCCGTTCTGCGCCTGCAGAAAAGACGGCTGGGTAGGTAATTTTTGTGGAATTGTACATGGAATTCGATCATGTTTTGAGTAATTTTCTTCCATTCAAAAGAATGAAATCCAAAATACCCAATAAGTTTCAGTTATGATTGAGTTAATTACTATTTGTATCTTATTTATGTGATTGTATTTATACTTATAGTGTTCAATGTACCTCATAATGATTTAGCAGTGATTTATAATGCATGCCATTTGTATTCTTAAAACCTCAAGTTCATCTTCAGTGTTTTAATTATATCTCTCCTTGATAATTTTATAATTTTTTTCTTTCCTCTTTATTATATCACACATTTTCTTATGAAAGTCACACCAAAAGCATTTTTTAAGCATGTGTCTTATCTTTTTACAGTCACTCTGCCTTCTTTGGTGATGAATTCCAGTTTGACATACCTCGACGCTTTCGTTTCCTGTCGTTCTACCTAAACGACAGGGACAGACCAATGAAGACTGATAAAATCGTGGGTAAAGTATCATTGAAGAAAGACATCTTACACAAGTATCATGGGAAGGATCAGTGGTTTCCTGTTATGCCAGTGGATGCTGATTCAGAAGTTCAGGTGAGCTGAATCCAGCATTTTTCAGTTTGTGGAGTGTCGTTTTCTAAATTGCCTTGCTGAACAGCCCCGAATCCCTAAGGAAGGCCACTCTCAGTCCTTATCTCTCCCACAGAGCTCTCAAGGAATGTATGTTGCATAGTTGGCGTATGTGGTTGTAAGCACTGCAGTCTGAAAATGTCTGATCCTGGGTTTTCCCAAAGAACTCAGTGAGGTATAGTGGGTTGTTGGCATATGTGATTGTAACCAGGGCAGTCTTCCATAATGTTTTTGATTGTATGAGGAGATGGTAACATCCTGGATAGGCATCTGTTCAGTAAGACATTGAATTGCTGTTACCCATGAATGTGAATGAAGATACATTGCAGCTCATAATGTACCTATAAATATTATTTACAGTATTACGATCTCTTTTCCGTATTAAGAAACTGTTTCATCACTTTCCATAAGCTGCTACTCTTTAGTTCTATATATGCAGATCAATAGCATGTGCAAAACGTTGATGATTGTTGTATATACGTTGCCTTTTTTTTCTGTCTCTTTCTACTGAACAGGGAAAAGTTCATGTTGAAATTCGTCACCTTTCTGTTGGCCAGATGAATGATGGTTATCCTCAACATATGTTGGAAGTAAAGTAAGTAGCTTTGATAAAATAAATTTGCTATAAAGACTTAGGATTCAGCATACTTTGGCACTGTGGTTTAGTTGCCGGCTGTTTGGGTGCTAAACCCATTTTGGCAAAAACAATCTGGCGATGGACTGATCAGAGCTAATAAGACTATATTTTGAAAACTTGCCCAACCTAATCTAACTATCTGTATAAAATGGATACCTCCAAAACATTCGTGCCAAAACGGCATCGCTTCCTTCCGAAGGAATGATGTTCAGTTTCAGTGGTTTTAGAGTAGAGATCACAGGTTTTTTCCTTTTTCTAGAGAAGTGTTGTTGTTTGCCATTTTATGTCTTACAGATCCCTTAATGGGGGGTGGAGACAGAGATTTGAATTGGGGAATTAAGGCTAGGTACCTTTTTAAATTGCTCTCTGTGGGCATAATTGAGGTCTGTGGCCTCCTGAGTTGAGTGCTCTAACCACTGTGCTACCACAGTCCCCTCTGTTTAGAAAAATATGATGGGTCCAAAACAGATAGTTTTCCCATCTGTAAATGCCATATGTTGTCTTCATAATAATGTTCAATTGCAGTGTAATATGAGTTAATATTCATAATTAGAACATTTTCATGAAGTACTACTGTATCTAAGTAAAAAATGCAAAGAAATAAATTAAAAATATGTTGAATTCATCCAAATAGAGAATTGCATTAATGAACTGCATAAATGCTAACGTAATATTTTTTCAATGATTTGGCATCCTCCCAGCTGAAATTGAGTTAGATGAAGAAATTAACAATGAGAAGATTTTTTGTATTTTTTCAACATTATATCACATCCCACAAATATATTAGTCTACCTGTCCCTCTTCTCTTCTCTTCTCTTCTCTTCTTTTAAACCACGAGCTTCTAATAGCTACAGTTAATGTCAGGAAGGAAAAGAGACCGCCAATTGTTAAAACTTTCCGATCTCTTGAAAATTATTCTCAAAATTGTTTCTGCGACACTCTTCTTAATGAATACAACATCTTAAATTCAATACTAACTACAGATTGTGTAAATTATCAAGTTTCTACTTTTACTGATGTTTTTACGAGATGTTTAAATGAATGTGCCCCTCTTACAACCAAAGTCATGACACGCCCTCCTGCCCCGTGGATTGACTCTCAGTTAAAAGAGCAAATGAAAAAGAGAGATGACCTCCAAAGGCAATTTAAATCTGATAGACAAAACTCCGAGATGGAAAGAGCCTATAGAAGAGAAAGAAACCTTACTAAAACAATGTTGTCCGAAAAGAAGAAAAATCATTTCAGGGAAGAATTTTCAAAATATAAGGGAAATATCAAAGGAACTTGGAATGTTATAAAAAGAATAATTCCTGCAAATAAGGAAATCTTAGAAAATTCTGACCTTCTCAGTGATAATGTGGAAAAGCGAGTGAATGATTTTAATAAGTATTTTGCTGAAATAGGTAAGTCCACATATGAAAAGTCCCAAGATAATAATGACTTGATTATTAATCAACCACATAATTGCCAGCCTCCAGCTGAAAGAAATATTATCAATAATTTTAGACCGCACCCAATCGATTTAATCACACTTATTCTTATCATAAAGAACCTCAAACCAACAAACTCTTGTGGTTCCGATGGGATACAACTTCGCTTCCTAATTGACTCATTGCCAGTTACAGTATTTTTCATTTTAGTCATTGTTAATACATCCATTGTTACAGGCAGTTATCCTAACCTCTGGAAGCATCCCTATATCATCCCCGTTTTTAAGAGTGGAGATACTAATAATGTTGAAAATTATAGGCCAATCTCTCTTCTCAGCATTCTGTCTAAAATACTTGAGAAGGTAGTTGCCACCCAGTTAATAAATTTCCTTGAATCAAATTGTCTATTATGTGAAGAACAACACGGTTTTCGGCCTAAACTTTCGACCGAGACGGCCCTACTTAAAATTACTGACAAAATTTATAGTAATATTGAAAATAAGAAAATATCACTTTTATTATTGTTAGATTTGTCTAAAGCATTTGACAGTGTACACCATCAAATTCTAATGAGAAAACTTTCCAAAGTTCATGTTGACTCATTTTGGTTCGAAAATTATCTGAAAGATCGAATTCAATCAGTTCGAATGGGCTCGACTCT
>JAXCGZ010011851.1:0-15000 GCA_037179515.1 Halocaridina rubra
CTCTTATTCCGTGCTTTCCCCTCTTGTTAAATCTGACCACTCCATGATCTCGGTCTCTTCCATTTTCGCTCCCCCACCACCAATCCCTCCTACGCAACGCCGCCTTTGGCACTTCGAGCGAACTCAATATGAAAATTTGCGTAACTTTCTCTTTGACTTTCCATGGGATGACTACTGCTTTCGGTCCCGCAACCCTGATCGGGTAGCTGTAAAAGCTGCCGAGATCATGACCGCAGGAATGGAGGCGTACATCCCCTCTTCTACAAATACTTTCTCTCCCCCTATACCTTGGTTTGACCGTGCCTGCTCCATGGCTATCCAGGCTAGGAATCAGGCTCACCGATCTTACCAAGCCTCTCCTTCCGATTTAACTCGCTCTGCTTTTATTATAGCTAGGAATCGCTGTACAGCTCAGATTCGAAGGTCTAAGGCTTCCTTTATAAGAAGGAAAGTTGATGACCTTAACTCCTCTCCCACTGACAAATGCTTCTGGTCCTTAGCCAAAAACCTCTCCAAAAACTTCTGTAACTCAAGCTTTCCCCCTCTCATTCGTTCTGATGGTTCTATAGCTTGCTCTCCCACTGACAAAGCCACTCTCTTTGGCTCTCATTTTTCTGCCAACTCTTCTATCAACGATTCCAGCGCACCTGTTCCTCAGTCTTTTCCCCTCTCTAACCCTATGCCCTCCCTTATCCTTTCTTCACGCAAAGTTCATAAGGTTCTTCGCTCACTAAAGATAAACAAGGCATCTGGTCCCGATGGTATCCCTGCAAGGTTCCTTAAGGAGTTTGCAGATGAACTGGCTCCTGTGCTTTGCCGTCTTTTTCGTCTCATTCTGTCAACCAGTATCTATCCTTCATCTTGGAAGCATGCTCTAGTTCAACCTGTTCCTAAGAAGGGTGACCGCTCTATTCCTTCTAACTACCGACCTATTGCTCTAACCTCCTCTATTGCTAAAGTTTTCGAAACTTTGCTCAATGCTCACTTCTTGAAACGCCTTGAATCTAACTCACTTATCTCCGATCACCAGTACGGCTTCCGCAAGGCAAGATCCACTGGTGATCTCCTGTCCTATCTTACTCATGTATGGTCATCTTCTCTGAGGAACTATGGGGAATCCTTTGTCGTCGCCCTTGATATCTCTAAGGCTTTTGACAGAGTCTGGCACAAGGTTCTGTTGGCCAAACTCCCTGCCTACGGCTTTACCCCTTCTTTCTGTTCTCTGATTTCCAGTTTTCTCACTGACCGTTCTATATCTGTAGTTGTTGATGGTGCGACATCTAGCCCTTTCTCTGTGTCCAGTGGTGTTCCACAGGGCTCTGTTCTTTCACCTACTCTCTTCCTTCTCTTCATCAATGATCTTCTACAGTCCCCATCTTCCTCTCTTCTTCATGCCTTTGCCGATGATTCTACCCTTCACTTTTCCTCTGCCTTTTCTTCACAACCTTCATCTGTTACTCGTAATCAATCTCGTATCACTCTTTCTTCTACTCTTAACTCCGATTTGCAGAGAGTATCTGAATGGGGCACTCAAAATTTAGTTAAATTCAATGCCTCCAAGACACAGTTTCTGGCTATCTCTTTATCTTCTTCTCCTCCTGATAACCCTATTGTCTTCGAAACTAATGAAATTTACCCTCTTAACTCTATCAATATATTAGGAATCCATATAGCCTCTAACTTGTCTTGGAGGAATCACATAATCCAAATTTCTAAATCTTCATCCAAAAAATTGGGGGTTTTGTTTCGTTTTCGTTATTACTTTTCCTCATTGCAGTTACTTAAAATTTATAAAGGTCTTATCCGCCCTTGCTTAGAATACTGCTCACACATCTGGGGTGCTTCTTCCTTTACTTATCTTCTTGATAGGGTTCAATCTAAGGCAGTCAGACTCATTAATGATCCTTCTCTTACTTCTAACCTGGATTCTCTCTCTCTTCGCCGTAAGGTATCTTCCCTTTCGCTTTTCTATCGCTACTACTTCCATCGCTGCTCTGATGAGTTGGCGAGTTGCATCCCTCCTCCACTGCCGAGGCCGTGTAACACTCGCCAAGCGGCCTCATCTCACAGGTACTGTGTGGAGATTTGTAGCTCGCGGATTGGTCGGTGCAGCGACTGCTTCTTCCCATCTACCTCCAGACTCTGGAACTCTCTTCCTCCTTCTGTCTTTCCTAATTCTTATGACCTTTCATCCTTCAAAAAGCAGATCTATCGTCATCTCAGAGCCTAGTCCTCCATATCTCTGGGTCCTCTTTACTTTGACTGTTTTTTCTGTCTGTCGTTTTCCTTTGAGTGACATTACCTCATCTCTGCCTTGCCCTTAACTTTTTCTTTTCCTTCGTCTTGGTATTTTCTCGTGCCCGGGCATTTGTTGATGAGGGCAGTTTCTGCCTATCCCGGTGTCACACTCTTAAAAAAAAAAAAAAAAAAAAAAGATCGGTTTGCCTGATTCCTGGCTTGGATAGCAATGGAGCAGGCATGGTCAAACCAAGGTTTAGGGGGAGAGAAAGTTTTCATAGAAGAGGGGATGTATGCCTCCATTCCCAAGGTCATGATCTCAGCAACTTTTAGAGCTACCTGATCAGGGTTGCTGGACTTAAAGCAGTAGTCATCCCAAGGGAAGTCAAAGTGGAAGTTACACAAATTTTCATGTTGGGTACGCTCAAAGTGCCAAAGGCGGCGCTGAGTAGGAGGGATTGGTGGAGATGAAGCGAAAATGGAAGAGATTGATATCATATTTACCAAGAGGGGAAAGCACAAAATAAGAGTAGTTTGAAGGGTTAGAAATAACAAATAGGTCAAGAGTGTTTGCTGCATGTTTGTGACGATCAGGAACACAGCTAGGATTTTTGATAATTTTCTCCAGATCGTGAATGATGGAGAATGCAAGGGCCTCACTTCCTCTCACATCAGAGTGAGAAGAATTAAGCCACTCACTGTGGTGTACATTGAAGTCTCCAATGTAGAAAACTTCGGCATGTGGGTGAAAAGATAGATAGGACTCATGGCACAAGGACAGATATTCAAAGAAAGACAAAAACTCGGAGGAGTTTGGAGAACAGTAACAAAAGCAAAGGAAAATAGTGGTAGTGGAGAGATACACTTTTAGCCAGAGAGCATCAAAGTCAGGAGATTCAAGGTCCATGAGCCTCGCATTAGGATTGTTAATGTTGCAGTAGGCACAGTCCCCACCTTTGGAACGAAAACGAGTATACAGATTAGAGTGAGAGATTTTAAATGGGTCAGTGGAAGCATGTATAGACAGCTGGGTTTCAGATAGGAGGAGGAAGTTAGGGAAGAAATTACCCAAGTGCTGTACCACAGACGGATATCAGAGTTCAGCCCACGAATGTTAGAATAGTGATGTTGGGAGTGTTGTGACTTGTCAAATATAATGGAATAGCAAGAGATGTGTAATGAATACTCCAGCATATTCAGTGTAGATGTAGGCATGAGGAAAGAACCGTCCTGAGGGAAGACTCAACCCGGAACTGTCTGGACCAGTCCTAGTTGTATCCAAATACCTTCAGTCGTAGTCTCTCCATGGGCAGCTGGTGCCATGGCCAACCTAATAATCATGTGTGAATAAATGTTCTGTATTCTTACTCTTGTTTTTTATTCCTACATGATTTCAATTGGTACTTATAAAGACAAACAATGGGTATTCAATTTTACTAATTTAATAATGGGGCTATTTAACTTTACAAGTTTGATTACGTGATTATTCAACTTTACATGGGGTTGTGGTGGTTATTTATCTTTACAAGATCCGGTATATCAACAGTAACAAACTTATTAGAATATTATAATGAGCTAAGCCAAATATCACAGGAAACAGAAGGCTGGGCAGCTTGCATATTTCTAGAATTCCAGTAGGCATATGACACCGTCCCTCATGGGAGACTTATTAAGAAGCTGCAAGCAATGACGAGAATAGGTGCAAAATGTCTTGGAATAGATGAAGAAATCCATGAATATGTAAATGACTTACCAGGCTTTGTAAATTCATTCATGAATATGTTCGAAGATGATGCAAAGATTGTGTAGTAAGTAAGAGACGAGAACAATGGTAGAGAACTTCAGGAAGACCTAAATAGTCTGCATGAGTGTTCAGAAAAGTGGCTAATGAAACTTAATACTTCTAAATGTAAGGTAATGAGGATGGGTGCAAGTGCAAGAAGGCCCAAGATTGAATACTTTTTACCAGGAGCAGCACTTCAAGTGACAGAGAATGAGAAAGATCTAAGAATAAACATACTGGCAGGTTTGTGTCCGGAAATGCATATAAATGGCATAGTAATGGTGGCATATGCTTTCTTAGCAAATCTAAGGGTAGCCTTCAGGCATATGGAATAAGAAATGTTCAGATATATCTATGCAACCTGTATGTGGGCCCGGCACAATGCTTGAAAATGCAGCCCCCTTTTGGAATCCACGCTTGAAAAAGCACTTAGATAAGCTGGAAAAAAAACTTCAAAAACATGCCACGAAGCTGGTGGCAAAATTATGCAATCTCAGTTGTGAGGAGAGGTTGAGGGAAGTAGACTTACCATCATTTAAAGCTAAATAAATGAGGGGGGTATTGGTGGCAGTTTTTAAATTCCTTCATGGTTATGACAGAGCAGATAGGGATCAATATTTTAATAAGGCTGGCACAGAACTAGAGGTCATTGTTTGGAGCTTCGTCAGAAAATTTCTTTGCAGCATGTATGGAAGTGCTTTTTAGTATAAGAGTAGTTGATTATTGGAATTCGCTAGGCAAAGAGGTAGTTAATTCTAACTCAATCCATAATTTTAAAGACAACTATGATAAGTATTACTAAGTACAAGACATTTCCACCTGTGTGTGTGGTGGGAATGAATGTATATATATATATATATATATATATATATATAAATATATATATATATATATATATATATATATATATATATATATATATATAAGAGAGAGAGAGAGAGAGAGAGAGAGAGAGAGAGAGAGAGAGAGAGAGAGAGAGAGAGAGAGAGAGAGAGAGAGAGAGAGAGAGAGAGAGAGAGAGAGAGAGAGAGAGAGAGAACCATATCAATCTGTACAGTAAAGTAGGAAGACTATGACACGTGTATTCTTGGAACTACAGGAATTATTAATGAAACATTCTCTCTTCTCTGGTATTACTTTGAGCCTCGGAAAGAGTATGAAAAAATAGCATTTGATTCTCGAAAAAGGAATTTTAATATTCGCAAAGCTGATGAAGAAAAAAAAATAATGAAAATAAGGCAATGGTTTCTACACCAACGCCATCACCAAAGACCTGTTAAATATTACGTACCTCGTGCTATGGCCTTTTTCAGCTCGGCATTTATAACAAGTACATCAATTGATGTCCGGGGTCAGTGGTAAAGTAGTATCTTTACCATTTCCAGTAGAAGACGAGTACTCGTCTATAGGTCTCACGTAATAAGGAAATATATAAATGCTTAAATAAATATCATAAATAATAAATAAGAAAGTAAATACACAAACAAGTTAATAAATAAGTATATATAAGTGAACATAAAGAAAAATATATTAAATAACTTAACCTAATGAATATAAGCAATATGATAAAAAATATAATAAATATCATAAATAACTTCTGGATTACCACCACTGCTCCTCTCTACCCCAGGAGAGAAATACATGGATAAGCAACCAAACTCTATTTTCGCTTGGGTTTTTTTTCTAAGAAAAAGCAGGATTTTTTCTATCTTTGTCTGCGCTTTGCAATAATTATTTAAATTACTGAAATAGTGATATATTGATATATCAACCCTTAACACCACTTAAAAAAAAAAACGGGATTTTGCTTTTGAAATAAGTGTCGTGAGTATTCCCGTTTAAATAGTGAAATAGCCTGTTTGTATTATTCCCATTTAAATAGTGAAAATATCAGTTTATAATAGGTATTTAACTAGTGAAAAAGTGTTTATTATAACTATATAAGTAATGAAAAAGTGTACTGTGTCCATTCTTTTGTTTTGTGCTTTTGAATTGCGATTCCACCAAGTGCATGACTAGTACTTACTCATGCCCTCTCTTGACCCCCCCCCCTCTTTCCCCCTTGGAGGAGGGGTGGAGCTAGACGACCACCTCCAAGAAGGATGGAGGGTCGTGAGGAAGAAAAAGAGGCAAAGGACTGCCTCAGAAAAAGGTTGCGAAAGCTCTGCCACCCCAGCTCCCCCCCAGCCCCAGTGACCACCTCATCAAGGCTTGAATTTTCCAAATTCAAAGTAGACATCCCATATTTTGCTAAAGCCTAGTCACTCCTTCTGGAGTTGGAGGATCTGCTCACTAAATTTGGGTGCATCATCAGGCCCAACCTTCAGGGGAAATTCATCATTTACCCCACCACCTCCAAAACTGCAAAGACTATCAGCTTCCTTAATTCCCCCACCTAGCTGAGATGTCTCCAGCTCAAAAGATCAGGATGTTTATGTTACAGAACTTCCCATTGGCTCTGCCGGTATATTTACTGACAAAGCAAAATACATTATCGCTACCAACTGCTGCACTTCTAAGATAGAAGGCCAATCTATCCACACCAGGCAAGTCCTGGTGTCGATCTGTGGACCCTCCTGCAAAGGTCAACTTAGGGATATAGGGCAAATTCAAACTCAGGGAATATAACCCTGATCCCCTGAAATGTTTCAGGTGCCAAAGGTTTGGCCACCACAGAAGGATCTACCATTTTCCAGTCAGATCATGCAACTTACCAGTGCCTTGCAAAGCTCAAGACCAAATAAGAAACAACAGCAAGGAGCTCCAACTGCTAGGGGAGCCACCATGCATGGAACACTTGTTGCCTTGTCAGGTTGAAAAGAGTCTCTCCAAAAACCCCAGTCTCCACTCCTAACCCATCCCGCAACACCTCTACCTTCATTCCTGCCCCTCCTCCACCTCCAACCCTTAGCAACTCTCCTCTCCTGCCCTCCCAAGTCCCAGTATTTCCCCTATAGCCCCAATCACAACACTAACCCCTCCCAAAACACAAGATCCAATCTCCTACTCCCACTCAGACACTCACTACCCCCACACACAAGACTCAAACTCCCATTACCCCCTCATATATTTCTCAGAATCCAACTGCCCCCACCCAGAGCCTCCAACCCTACCAAGTCTCGAGACACCAAACTCAAAAACCGTCCCTTTGCTTCTTCACTGCAACCTTCCCAAACATTCTTTGGTTTACCCAGAACCCTACTTGAACCTACACCTGAACCCCTCTTCACCCTAGAAGACATCAGACAATTCATCACTCATGTGATATATGCTGCAGCGCAGCTCTTCACTAAGTATATGGACCCCCTCCAAGGAAATAACCCACAACATTATCGCTCAATCATTGGTTATGAAGAATCAACATCACCTTCACCAACCAGCCACCCCTTCCACATCCTCTCCTTAATCTTTCAAGATGCCTAACCTTGGGATCCTTAACTGGAATGCTCAGGATTTGAGAAACAAAATCCAACACCTAGAGAGCATTGCCAAGGCTGACAAAATCAATGTGATCATGGTGCAGGAGACCCTGTGTTTGAAATATAATATACCAAAATACCTGTGTATCAGGACTTCTAGCATAATTGGACACCAGAGGAGAACATAGGCGGTGCCTCCTTTATCAAGAGCAACATACTGGCTAAAAAAGTTATACAACCTGTGAACTTTGGAGAGGGACTCCACGTTCTGGCTGTCAACATCAAAATTCAGGGCAGCAACATAGCCTTCTATTACATCGACAGACACCATGAAAGTGAAATGGAAGTAACCACCCTCTTTGGCTCAACCAGCTAGACAGACCTAGTCATGGGTGACAACATTATTGCTCACCACCCAAGATGCAACTCAAATTCCACCTGTGCAGCAGGCATACACATCATGTGCCTGCTGGATGACTACAAAGCCATCATTATGCTTAATGACCACAAGCAAACCCACAAAAAAGGAGGAATTCTGGACCTAACCTCCATCTCAGATTCCCTAAGGCAAGTCGCCACATGGGGTATGCACCCTCATGTCACTAGCAACTACTATGGGATCCATCTCAAGCTGGCAATTCCATATACCTTCCAAATCCATGCCCCTCCTCCTTGAGAGAACTTCAAAAAGGCAAACTGAGGCCAATTTAAGAAACACATAAACAACTGGTATTCAGCATGCATTCCAAAGAGGACATAGATCAAGCTGAGGCTGATCTAAGTCAATGCTTTCCAAGCTGCAGTTGACTCTTCTATCCCCCTTTGCAAGCAAGGACAATTTAAACACCGCGACAGATGGTACTACTGCGACAGAGTCAATGAACTTAACCACCAGCTCAAAGTCGTCAGAAGAATCCAAAGAAACTGCTCCACTTAAGATTTGCACTTATCCCTCCAGACAGTCAAAGAGCATGTTCGTGAAGAGACAAAAGAAATTAAAAGGAAAAAATTATTGAATGGTGCTCCACACTAGACACTCACACCTCTGTGAGCCAAATGTGGAAAAAAATAAACTACTTTGTTAACGGTAGAAAACCAAGGACCATCACACATATAGACCCAAACAGAGTAGCAGAAGAACTCTCCCTCAAGTTTGTTGAGAGAGCCAACTCCACACAACTCCCTATCACAACAAGAAGAATGCTACAGCGTCTCACCGAGCTAAGGAAAGTGAGAAGAGCTTGAAGAACACAGCCCCTGGGGCAGACATAATCATGTATACCATGGTAAAAAATCTTGAGCCGCAGGAGGGACTTGCTTTGCTTTCACTTATAATCTCCACATATACTCAAAAAGTAAGACCAGCTTCATGGAACATGACTGATATTCAGCCCATCTCCAAACCCAAGGAGCCAGAAAACCCATGCCCAACATCCCTCCTAAACTGTTTGAGTAAAACAACTGAGAAGCTGGTACTCCACAGACTTCATTAGAGTTGCCTACCCTTCCATGAGGACTTGTTTGGATACCAGCTGGGCGTAGGCACCTCCAAATGCATAGCATCCTTGCTATCATTCATGAACAAATGCCATGGGTTCGTCATTCTCCTCAATATAGAAAAAGCTATCAAACTAGCCATTGTACATGTTATCTTAGCCCAACTTGACAAGCAGGCCAAAGGGAACCTTTTTCTCCTAGAACAAGCTGAGTCTACTAAACCGTTACACTCAAGTGAACGTGCAAGGGCACTACTCCACCTACAAACTGCTTGAAACTGGGACTCCTCAATGTGGCATTCTCAGTCCCTTCTTCTCCAACTGTCTCATGGAAAAAAATCATGGACATCGGGCTGCTTTTTGGGGCAAGATCTTCAACTACACAGATGACTTTGCCCTCATCACAGGAGGTGATAGGGCCTTCAACAAGACCAAGCTAAATACCAAGCCTCCATCTCCCTTGGGCTAAAAATAAATGCCCTAAAAGCAAAAGTGACGCCCAACTGCCAGCGAATCCAAATAGAAGACTGGTCATAAATAATAAACCCCTGGATTGGGTTAATAAGCACCTTTACCTAGCTGTCTACGTCAACAGCTCACTCTGGTTTGGACCCAAGATCCAATGCCTGTGCAACAGGTGCAAAATAAGCCTTTCAGTACTCTCAGATCTGTCATACGTCTACAACAGTGCTAGCTTCAGTCTCCTAAAAATCATCTATTGCAAGCTATGTGGAGCCTTGTGGACTATGCTTGTCCCACCCTTTTTCTCCCAGAAGACCAACAATGGGCCAAGATTGAGGCCATCCAAAACAATCCTATGCAGACTATGCTAGAAGCCCCCTATGGACAAAGATAGTAAACCTCCAACTGGAAACCAACCTCTTGTCACTAAAATATAGATCTCTGCTGAAAATTATCCTTAATGTGGCTAAAACTACTACAGCACAACATCCCTGCCTTGCTGGTACAAACTTTACACTAGCTCTCGGCCAACATCTCAACCCCCCCCCCAAAAAAAGGACCTGGGCAGCCAAGGTCTGTGCCTAGCTGTTGGCCTTAAGAAAAAAAAATCCAAATGAAAGAGAACATCTTAACCAAAAACCTGGACACTCCACATACCAATGCCCTCTTTCATGGGATGACCAACCACTGGATATAAAAATTAAACTACCTGCCAACCCCAAGAACTCAGTCAACCTGAGCATCCTCAAAAATATAGGCAAGGACAAATTCCAGAGCTGGAGCAGACACAACTCCCTAATCATCTAAACAGATGGCTCAGTTTATCAAGAAAATTGAGCCTCAGCCACCACCTTCATCACAGCTTGACATGAAGAATCCAGGAGACTGTGCGGCTCCTGATCCTCACTCCAAACTGAACTTATTGTCATTGCCAATGCCGTTAATTACTTAACGCATCAAGAAGCACACCCCCTCATTCTCACAGACTCCAAGTGTGCCTTACAGGCCATTAAGAAGCTGCAACATATAGAGATAATGTGAGAACCATCATTGACATACTTCACCTTTACCATAGGGCCTTCAGCATTGACAACACTGTCACCTTCACTTGGATATCCAGCCATGTCAGCATCAAAGGAAACAAAGAAGCAGAACATGAAGCCAAGTAAGCCTCTCTCTGGGAATAGATTCAAGTATCCCTGCCTCACAGTTCCCTTCAAATCAAAATTAAGACCACCAGAAAACTCTTCGATCCACAGCTATCAAGACACAATCTGTGCACGGACACCGGATAAGCCTCCATGTCATGATACAAAACTGTTACCTACCTCCAGCGCATCACCCTTTACAAGAACCTCCACAAAACCACATTTATAGACTGAGACTCGGGTACAATTGCACCTGGCAAATGATTAAAAACATCATCAAGGAGTGCACTTTCTGCCAGGAAGCAATGCCCCAACCCCTACTCCACTTCATCCTCAAATGTGAAGTCTTCTCCGAAATACTATGAAAGACTAGATCCCCCTAACTCCTAGCAATGACCTCAATGCCCCTCAAGCTGGAAACACCATATTAAGAGCAGCCATGAATCATTTGGGCTGCCTGCAATATATTACTACCCAGTACCCACCACCTGGATAAGTCCTAAAACACTGAAATAGAGAAAGAACATAAGAGATTGAAATCAATTCCCTCAACCTCTCCAGCATGAGTCCATCAGCATGCTGGTGAGGTTCAGTGAAGTAGTCGCTAACCCTTCCTAGCAATCAGAATTATTTTTTCTTTTCTTCCCCCTTTTTGTTCATCAATTTATTTTCCTGTATCATATTTTCATTAAGTTGTTTATTTGTTCCAATCTCCCATTTACCCTTTCTTCCCGGCAGTCCGCTAGAGGCTAAAAGTGTGCATGCGGCACCATCAACTCTCCCTTCTTCACAACTATCCCATCCTAACTTTCCTCTTCCCTCACAACTTAAGGCATCTAACTAACAAATAAATATAAGGAGGCTACTAATCCTGTGAAAAATATCTTGAAGCTTTTCTTTACATTTGCAGATGAAACATGACCTCCATTCTCAGATCACTCACCTACGGGCCCATTATACTCCATCCCTCCCTTGGTGGATATCTACAGCCAACCAATCAGATAAATTAATAGTTTGTCTATGCTTGTAGGTGTCAAGGGCATTATTTACTATCCCAATTAAAAATCTTACCCAGGGATTAATATACTCCAGTGGTAATTACAGTTTAATAGTTTATATGTTACTATGGATATTCTCTTTTAATCAATAAGGATTGAAAATGTATCATACAATATACAAATTAGCTTGAGGTTCTACCCCTTTCATTTCTCCTTCTCTCTTTATTTCATATTTGTGCTTTTCCTCCCAGATATTCCCATTTTGTTCCCCCCCCCTCTCCCTTTAGTGATGACACCGTCACTTTTTCCTCCTCCTTTTTTATCCCATCTAATGATAATGATAATTAATGAATAAATATACATAAATAATGAAAGTAGATATACATAAATGATTATAATAAATGAATAAATAAATAATGCTTACATGTCAAATACATAAATAGTAATATTATGAGGGTTTGTAAAAGATGACCTATCATAAAAAAAATGTGCGTTCAATAATGACTCTCTGCTGATATTATCATATAATAAAGTTTTAATAGCTAAATTTTATTACTTTTTATTCTACTATTTTTTGTAAAAGATTTTAATTGCAGGAGGTGAGATATCGTTTATAAGTAGCTTGACTTAACTGATGGCATACCATTACCTAGGACTACTGTAAAAAGTAACTTTTCGTCAACATTGTGAAGCTACAATGCTATCAACAATACATTACACTGCAATAATCCAAATATTTTACCCCCTACTATCAAAATTCAAACCTTTAACCTATAGAACAGGAGTCCTCATCTTAATGTGCATAGCCACAGAGGTCATTAATAGAAAGAACTAGAACTTCTACCGAAGCCTCAGAACTACAAAGGGTATCACTGCGCCTTTCTGCTCTGAAATTTTACCTCTCTGTGACCCACCAGTGACCAGCACACAATTTAAACCCCCTCACTTTGTGCTAAAGTATCATTACAAAGCCTTCATGCATTTCATTAATCTCAAATATTTTACATAATACTGTCGGGTTCCAAATCTGGGACTTGCCGAACAGGAGAGCACAGAGTAGTGTGGTTAGCCACAGAGGTCATAAAAAGAGAAAACTGGACCCTCTTTCAAAGCCTCAGAATCACAGGTAGGCACCATTGCACCTTTCTGCTCTGTAGTTCAAAGTCTTATTGTTTATGACTTCATTGGCTCAAAAATACACTAAATTGTGGGCTTCTCATCTACAGATCCTATATTCATATCTGACTACAGGAGGCAAAGTATATGAAATCACCGTAATGAGTGATTGCATCATAATGCACTCTAAAATTATCTAGGCTTATGCTGAGGAGGATCATCATATGTGTGCTGGTCACTGCTGTGTTGAAGAGAGGTAAGATATTTGGGTAAATAGGCAAAATAGAGCTCTGTAGTTCCAAATCCTACCGTATATGACTTTTCTGGATAAGCGTAGAGAGGGATAGACTCCTGTTCTGCAATTTCCAGGTTCAGTTCCAACCAATAGAAGGTAAAATATTTGGAATTATTGCAATGCCTTATTTCATAATAATGTGCAATCAATAAACAACTGTCCAAAATGAGAAGGAGAATCGAATTTGTGTGCTGATCACTGGTGGGTGCAAAAGAGGTATAATCTGAGAGCTAAAAGACATACAGGTCCCCTCTGTAAGCTTGGGGCTCCAGTAAAATTTCCAGTTCTCTCCGTTTATGACCTCTGCTCAGTGCACACAGAGCTGTTGACTCTTGTACTCCAGGTTCCATATTCGAATCTAAACAGTAGGAGGTAATCTATTTGGAATACCAATAATGATAAAGTATTAACCAAATGGAGCAAGGCATACAGCGGCCTGCAGTATGGACAAGAAACACATAAAAAAAATTCTTCTCTAGTTTAATTCTTTTGAAAAGGTGTAGTCATAACTTGCGGTTCATACTAAAATCATTAGAAGAAGACTCAAACAAATAGATGGATCAAGAATGTATAAATTGAAGATGTCTCAGTATGCTATAAACATCTTAATTCCTTATTTGTCAATAGTTTTCTTTTATATTCTCTCCTGATTCATTTGAATACTGAAGATGGTTCTACCATATGAGTATTTCTAACTATATGATGCATTGCATGAGTGAGAATGTGTGTCTTACTAAATAATAATAATAATAATAATAATAATAATAATAATAATAATAATAATAATAATAATAATAATAATAATAATAATAATAATAATAATAATAACAATGATAATAATAATAATAATAATAATAATAATAATAATAATAATAATAATGATAATAATAATAATAATAATAATAATAATAATAATAATAATAATAATAATAATAATAATAATAATAATAATAATAATAATAATAATAATAAAATAATAATAATAATAATAATAATAATAATAAAATAATAATAATAATAATAATAATAATAATAATAATAATAATAATAATAATAATAATAATAATAATAATAATAATAATAGTAATAATAATAATAGTAATAATAATAATATCACAAAGTTTACAGAGTATACTCTGAGATGGCAGTTCTCTCTCTCTCTCTCTCTCTCTCTCTCTCTCTCTCTCTCTCTCTCTCTCTCTCTCTCTCTCTCTCTCTCTCTCTCTCTCTCTCTCTCTCTCTCTCTCTCTCTCTCTCTTTCTCTGACTTCTAGATATAATCATACAACACAGTATTAGCATATGCTGAATATGGATGTATATATGTATATACCAGGGACAAGCCCTCTAGGTAGGCAGTGTAGGCAGTGCCTACCCTGAACAAAATAGATCAGCAGCCATATTTTCCTTTTGGGGCATAATATGCACCTAATCTAACAAAATAATGAAGTTTAAGCTTAGTATTATACAGAAAACGCAATAGATTTTAGTTTTTTGTAGATTAGGTAAGCATAATTCGCCCCTGCCTTTCAATTTCAGTATGTATTCTACGTATAGAATTGGTGTAGTCCACGTGCAACATACACTTCTTCAAAGCCATCCTCTTTACGAGCTATATAGGCAGAAGTAAATCCGTTGAGAGACGGTGTGCTCATGTGTTTCACAATTTTTTTTTATTTTTTTTTATTTTTGCTTACCTTTTTTCTATACTTTCCAAATATGGATAGTGAATATCTTAAAACTTTTTCAAAACTGGCTTATGAAAAAAAAATCATAAAAAATGGTAAACCAACACCAGAACTTAGGGAGCTAAAACAACAGAAAGGGACAAAAATTATTTGAATCTTTCAAATTGCTTGGTACAGCAAGAAAGAGTGGTTGTACTACAATAAAATGGCTCTTTTATTTTTCCTAAGTTTGCTATTTTCTCTATCTAGTAAGAGTGTGTAGCTAAAAGAAGGATACAGTAATGAAGTACGTGTTGGACTCTGATATTAGAGAAGTCTTTATAGGATTTGACATTCTTGAGGACAGAACACCCGGAGG
>JAXCGZ010011851.1:20000-22500 GCA_037179515.1 Halocaridina rubra
AAGCTGAGAATAAACCGTTTGAATTTCATGTTCTAAATAATTAGAGCTGCAAATCCGGAGGGCTCTAAGGAATAAATTCGAAGCTATACCTAATTTTACTTTTTCTTCATGATAACTATAAAAGTGCACATAAGACGCAGAGTGGGTGGATTTTCTATAGACTTTAAAGTTGTAACCCAAAGAATCTCTAACAATGAGGACATCAAGGAAAGGCATTTGGTTTTCATTTTCCCATTCTATGGGGATAGCTTACTATCCCCATATCTAGGTAAATTTTCCCAAGCGCACCTAAAGCATTCAGAGGATTTCATTCAGAGATTTAGGTTATCCAATGTTCCAATGATGGGGTTAAATTACTCAGTCTTGATGTAGAATCACTTTTTACAAATGTCCCAATAGATTCTGTACTTAATTTCCTTGCTAAGAAACTTGAAACCTTTAAAAAGGATTTCCCCTTACCCATAGCAAAAATTATCAAATTAATCAGACTCTGCGTGAGTACTAATGTCTTTTCTTTCAATGGCAATTTTTATAGGCAAAAGTTCGGTTGTAGTATGGGAAGTCCTTTGTCTCCAATTTTAGCCAATTTGTATATGGAATATTTTGAAACTGAGCTTCTTAGAGAAATCAAACCTCCCAACATGATTTGGCTGCGCTATGTTGATGACATTTTTAGTTATTGGGATGATGCCTGGGGTACCTTTAACGAATTTGTAGCACAATTAAATAGATTAGTTCCTTCCATTAAATCTAAAGTAGAATGGGAAAATGAAAACTAAATGCCTTTCCTTGATGTCCTCATTGTTAGAGATTCTTTGGGTTACAACTTTAAAGTCTATAGAAAATCCACCCACTCTGCGTCTTATGTGCACTTTTATAGTTATCATGAAGAAAAAGTAAAATTAGGTATAGCTTCGAATTTATTCCTTAGAGCCCTCCGGATTTGCAGCTCTAATTATTTAGAACATGAAATTCAAACGGTTTATTCTCAGCTTGACCAACTTTGTTATCCTCCCTTTTTCTTAGACAAAGCTCTGCAGAAAGCTAAACAGGTTTTTTACAATCCTCACAGGACCCCCAAAGAGAATAATTTCAACAAAATCCTCCTTCCTTTTCACCAAAAGCTAGGCGTCATAAATGATACATTAGGTAAACAGTCCCCATTCACTTTTAACTATCCCACCACTTTAAGAAAAGAATTAGTTAACGTTAGCCAAAACAAAAAAGAAGTTAATGCAGGAGTATACCAAATAAACTGTAATGATTGCAATAGAGTGTACATTGGACAAACAGGCCGCTCTCTATCCCAGAGAGTCTTAGAACACAAGAGAGCAGTAAGATATAATGAAGAAAATTCAGCTCTTTTTACCCACATCAATGAACATAATCATCGGATTGATTGGAGTGGTGCCACTATGCTATTTAAAAGTACCTGTCAATTCAAACGGAAAATAGTGGAGTCTTCCGTCATTGAAATGAAGGACAATTTTAATCTATCTAGGGGGCAATGGACCCCTGACATAATTGATAAAGCCCTCCTGAAGCGCTGCCTCAACGAAGTTATCCCTCAAGATAAACCCCCAACCAGATTGTAGTCGTTATTGTGTATTTTGATTGTATTAGGATTTATATATGTATTTCATTTTGTATGCTCTTGTATATGGGGATGTGTGTACAGATATTGTTACATGTGTATATCTATATGTGCATATTTATTAATATTCTTTTAATTATAATAATATGTTGGGGGCTATCTTCTTTCAGATCATTTATCATTTTAAGGATTAACATTTTTCTTTGTTAATGGTTTAATGATCTTGGCGGCTTCTTTGTTGAGGATAATTCGTTTGGATTAGACCTGTCCTGTTATCATAAAATTTTTTAATCCCTCAGGTCTCATGAGTCCTTTTGTTTATGTCTCCTCCTTCTTTGTTATTTTGTCTCAGTTGTGCTTGAGAAGGGATCCAGTTAGGATCCGAAATATAGCATTGTTTTATAAGTTTTGTTTCACTGATGGGCTTCCTTACTATTTAGTGCTGTATGCTAACAGTTTGTACTTATATATATATATATATATATATATATATATATATATATATATATATATATATATATATATATATATATATATATATATATATATATATATATATATATATATATATATATATATATATATATATATATATATTTATATATATATATATATATATATATATATATATATATATATATATATATATATATATATATATATATATATATATATATATATATATATGTGTGTGTGTATATATATATATATATATATATATATATATATATATATATATATATATATATATATATATATATATATATATATATATATATTTATATGTATATATATGTGTATATATATATATATATATATATATATATATATATATATATATATATATATATATATATATATATATATATATATATATATATATATATATGTACATAAATATATATG
>JAXCGZ010011851.1:27500-37500 GCA_037179515.1 Halocaridina rubra
CTTCTGGGAAGCCTTGGTCCAGGGTTAAATCCTGGGAAAGTTATTACCAAAGCTACCAATGTAGGTACCACATGGCATGAACATTCAAATCCCCATAGAGCAATGCCAGCCATTAGAGTTAAGCTTGATCAAGTGTAAAGCTGATTGGTCTAGTGACACCCTTAAAGATAACATCCTCTTCTCTTATGTATCTGGAGGCTAGGTTAAGGTATAAGTGTTAGGTCACTCGTTATTAATTCCTAGGTAAGTCTATAGAGAGGCTAGGTCAAGTCCTCAGTCATTTCTAGGCAGAGTCATCATTCAACCATCACTACTGCTTTAGGCCTAAATGGTAAGAAGATGTAGCTCACACAGAATAACTATATCCTAGGGGGGTTTTGGGGCTAGCAGCTGTTTGCAAGAATACTTCAGTATAAATGTCCAGTCCATTCTCTCAATGCCCATCTTCTAATTCATGCTCCAACTGGTATATTTAAGTTCTGGGTAAAAAATAAGACGTATTTGATGTTAGCATGTTGAAATGGTAATTATTATTATTATTATTGTTATTATTATTATTATTATTATTATTATTATTATTAGTAGTAGTAGTAGTAGTAGTAGTAGTAGTAGTAGTAGTAGTAGTAGTAACATTATTATCATTATTATTATTATTATTATTATTATTATTATTATTATTATTATTATTATTATTATTATCATATTTACTATTCCCCAAGAGGCTGGGGTCAAGAATTCCCTCTTCGTCGTCCCCTGTCTTAAATTCGACTAAATGTGGTGGAACACGGGGACTGTCAATTCCCTCGTTTGTACATTCTACCTAAAAAGAATAAAAAAAATTGCTTTGACTCAGCCACATCCCCTAAAATGGAGATTATAGTATTCATATATAGAGAGATATTGTTTCTTCATAGGTTGTTTTTTTATATTCTCCTTCTTCTTTTTCACCATTTTCCTCTTCCTCTTTTGACTAAATTACCACTAAGTAAATGTTTTAATTACTTTCTGATTTCATAACTGAAAGAAGAGATAGAAAAGGAATTTATTATAGATTTTCATGCAATATTACTGTATTAATAACAGGATTTTCCTACACTAAAGCTTTCTGGAAGAATAAATTAAATCACGTTTCTATCACATATGCACACATTAGATAACAAGTAAGTTTCAGATTATGTGTGTATGTGTGTGTTATATGCATATGCATGAGTGTGTGTACTCCTAGCTGCTAGCAAGATATCTCACCTTCATCATAACCAGAGATTATAAATATACATAACCAGCAGTAATAACTCACAATAATAATGTGCCCAATGAGCCTAATGAGTTAACAAATGCATGACGGTACGACCATCTCTTCTTATTCATATGTAGTTCAGAAGAAGAGGGAAACTGCATGAGCTATCTCGAGGACCTGAAGTCAGAAACTCCTTTGGTTCAAGCCTTGCATCTGAGCTAAATCGTGTCAGTCAATATTAATATTGGTTAACACACCTCTAAGGTTACCAAAAACACACACATGCATAAACACATACAGACAAACACGCACACTCACACAAGCACACATATAAGGGAGTTACGAGCATGGGACTCTTTCTCGTAAGCACAATTAGGTAATTATATATGCAGACACAGGTTTCATGTTGAAGAAATAAAATTTGCTATAAAAAGTGAGTTTAACGATATTCTTGTTGCTCACATAAATACTGTTTCAGAGAACATTATAATACCCATTGTATATAACCCACTATGGAATCAATAAAGGCTAGAGTTTTATGAGGAAAGTTATATAGGTATTATCGAAGTTATGAACTCAACTGTTAAAATTGCACAGGAGAGAAA
The DNA here is from genome assembly GCA_037179515.1 of Halocaridina rubra. Classification (NCBI taxonomy): domain Eukaryota; kingdom Metazoa; phylum Arthropoda; class Malacostraca; order Decapoda; family Atyidae; genus Halocaridina; species Halocaridina rubra. The sequence continues at coordinate 29,343 of JAXCGZ010011851.1, forward strand.
GTGAGGGATTTTGTGCATGGGAGATTTTAATCATAGAGAAATTGATCGGACTAATTTTAACCCACAGAGTGGAGAGGATTCATTTGGGACAATTTAACAAGATTGTGTACAAGGAATTTTCCTACACCAACTAGGGCCAAGGGTGGAGATGGGCCATCACTGTTCGATCTAGTATTCACAGATGATGAGTTGTATATTGACAAACTTGAGTATAAACCAAATATTGGCAAATGTGACCACTATGTGTTGTTGATGGAGTATATCATCGAAGATGTTCTGCCTGAAAGTAGGGACACTGAGAAGGACACGAGAAGGGACTATCCAAAAGGAGATTCCAACAATATTACTTATCTATTTGCAGTTATTGACTGGATAACCTTATTTAACAACACATCTGAACAAGAGATGTATGAAATCTTTTGTGAGGATTATGAGAAGAAAGTTATCTGATGCATACCTTCCATCATTATAGGAGTTATTCACGCCAGAGAGAAAAGGTTCAATAATGAGTGTAAAAGAGCTAACATGTGGAGAAACACATGCTGGAATAGGAATAGGAGTAGAAAAAACATGAACACCAGGCAGACTTAAAAAATAGCGATAAATTATTACTTAAGTAAAAGAATAGAGGCAGAGAAAGTCTGATAATACAAAAAAGGTTAAAGAATATCCCTGACTATTCCACAGCTTTATGAGAGGAAAACTGAGGGCCAAACAGCAGGTTTCAAAGTTAAAGAGGGCAGATGAAAGCATCGCTGAGACAGATAAAGACATATATGAAGAATCTACAGTAGAAAATGCCCCATCCTCTCAGATTCCAAAGTTAAGAGATCAATGGCTGGTATTAGATTTTATCATATTTTCAACTAAAGAGGTATGCAAAGCATACCTCAGTAGATGCCCATAATTCTACAAGTCCTGATGATATATATCATTACGTACTTAAGAAACACATTAAACCAATATCGGTGGTGCTATACTTCATATAAGAATGTCGATGGAATTTGGGGAATTCAAGAATGCTGGAAACAAGCAAATATGGTACCTATCTTCAAAAAGGGAAGGAGAGATACAGCTCTAAACAATAAGTTTTCAAAGTTATGGAGACACCACTAAGAAAACACATCTCTCTTCACTTGGTATCCTTCAACTTTTTGTCAGTGGCATAATATGGTTTCAGAGAAGGCAGATCAACAGTAACAAAGTTATTTACATTTTATGATGAGGTAAGCCAGATCTTACAGGAAAGAAAGGGCTGGGCAGAGTGCATATTCTTAGATTTCCAGAAGACATTTGATAAAGTTCCAAATGGGAGACTAAATATAAGAAGCTACAAGTAATGGCAAGAATAGGTGGAGATGTCTAGGAATGGATAAAAACTAAGTTACCAGGAAGGGAATAGAGGGATAGAGTAAGACACTCTGTGTCTGACTGGAGAAAGGTTAGTAGTGGTGCACTACAGGGTACAATTTTACGGCCACTTTTGTCCCTTGTATACGTAAATGACCTACCATATTCTGAAAATTTATTCTCGAATCTGATTGCAAATGATGCAAAGATTGTGAAGAAAGTAAGAGATGAGAACAATGGTAGAGACCCTCAGACAGGCCTAAATACTCTGCATGAGTGGTCAAAACAGTAGCTAATCAAATTCAATACTTCAAAATGTAAGGTAATGAGAATGAGCACAAGTGTAAGAGGGTGCAATCTTAGATACTCAATAACAAGTGCAGAACTGCGAGAGACAGAGATTAAGAGAGATCTAGGAGTAGACATATTGGCAGATTTGTCTCTGGAAATGCATATCATTGGCAAAGTAAGGACTGCTTATGCTTTCTTAGCAATTGTAATGGTAGGGTTCAGACACATGCACAAGGAAATGCTATCAAAAATATTTATGTAACATACTTGAGGCCAAAGCTTGAATATGCAGCCCACTTTTGGAATCGGCACTTGAAAAAGCATATAAGTAACCTGGTAAAAGTTTAAAGCCATGCCACAAAACTGGTGCCCGATAAACACAATCTCAGTTATAATGAAAGACTAAGGGAATTACAACTTTCCATCAGTTGAAGCTAAAAGAATGAGGGGATATAGTGACAGTGTTTAATTTCCTTCATGGTATTTACAGAGTGGATAGGGATCGATATTTTTATATAGCTTCCTCTAGAACTAGAGGTCATAACTTGAAGTTTCAAAAGAAATATTCTTTGCATGATGTAAGGCAGTGATTTTTTAGTGAAAGACTATATAATGATTGACACCCGCTAAGCAAGGAGGTTGTTACTGCTAACTCAATTCAAAGTTTTAAGGACAGATACGATAACTATCATTAAGTTTCATAATGGAACCGACCAAGAAATGGAGTTACAAGCATATAGCTCTTTCCCATAAGCAAAACTAGCAATTTGGTAATTACATACACAACACACACACACACACACACACTCACACACACACACACACACACACACACACGGAGAAAACAAGTAGGAAAACGAATTAAGAAGCTGGAAAGGAAAAAGAGTGAAATAGAAACCAGAATTTCTATACAAGAAGATATCAAAAAACAGCTGGATGACAACCTGAATGAAATAAATGTTACTCCACTGCTCTCTTCTGAGAGAGATGAGAATGCAGCTTGTAATGTCCAGATAAAGGAAAATATCGAACAGTTTAGAAAAGAGTTTCAGGAGTTAAATACGGAACATGATGCCATGCAAACTTCCTTTGTGGATGCACTAAAGGTGACTGTGGCAGTTAAAGAGGCTGTGAGGGTGGTGGCACTGGAAAATGTACAAAAAACTGACTATAAAGACACAGTAATAGAAAAATATAAAGACGTTGCGAAGGAAAGGGTTAGTCCACTGATTAAACAAGCACTTGATAAAGAGAAGACCATGGTAATCTCAGGCATAAGTGAATCCCAGGAGTCAATATGGCAGGGGAGACTTGAAGAAAAATAAAGCTAGGGTTTAAGACTGATAGGAAAGCTTGAAGTATTGTGTGGTCCAGAGGATATTGTAAGCATTCACAAACTTTGTAAATACTCTAGAGAGGGAAAGCAAAGACCAACAAAAGTAACCTTTGAGAGAGTGGACACATGTAGAGAAATATTGATGAGAAAACAAACTAAAATACCTTCAAGAATTCAAAACAGTATTCATTAGACCATACAGAACACAGGAAGAAATGGAAATAATCAAAAACTTGTTGCAAGAGGCTAGAAGGTTAAATTAGGAAAGAGATGAAGAAGAGAAGACAAACTTTTGTTTCAGAGTTCTTCCAGACAAAGGGGGGATAAAAAGGATAATGAAAGATGATCAGGGGATGGGGCCTCATTAAATTGATGTACACGAATGCTGATGGAATAGCTGGTAAGGCAGTAGAATTAAAATATAGGAATCACAACAGTAAGGCAGATATAGTAACAGTTACACTGAGGACATAAACAGTGTCACAGTTTTTCCTAAGGGCTTTAGAATATTAAGGGTTGAAGGATCTGAAAGGACTAGTTGAGGGATAGCAATGCTCATAAGTGAAATATTTCAAGTTGAAGAAATAAACTTTGCTATAAAGTAAGTTCAAGGAATTTCTTGTTGCTCACATAAATATTGGGTCAGAGAGCATTATAATAACAGTTGTATATAACTCACCAAGGAACCAACATAGGCTAGAAGTTTATGAGGAAAGTCATATATGTACTACCGAAGTCTTAAACTCAGTTGTTAACACTGCACATGCGAGAAAATGTAGAATTTTAATTATGGGAGATTTTAATCATAGAGAGGTAGATTGGATAAATCTTGATCCACACAGTAGGGAGAACTCATTAAGAGCAAGATTCTTAGATTGCGTACAAGGGGAATTCCAACACCAATATGCACTGTAACCAATGAGAGCTAGGGGTGGGGATGAACCATTGCTGCTTGATCTAGTATTCACAGCTAATGCGTTGGATATTTAAAAAAAAAATGAGAATGAACAACCAATTGGAAAAAGTGAACTCTATGTGTTATTGATGAAGTATATCATCGAAGATGTTCTACCTGAAAGTAGAAGCACTGAGGACACGAGGAGGAACTATCAAAAAGGATATTACATAAAAAATAAGGAAATTTTTGAAGTTATTGACCGGAGGACCTATTTAACAAAAATCCTGTACAAGAAATGTACAACATCTTTTGTGAGGAATATGGGAAGATAGTAGCTTGTTGCATACCTTCCACCAAAATAACAGTTATTCGTGCCAGAGAGAAATGGTTCAATAATAAGTGTAAGAGAGCTAAGGAGTACAAATACAAATGCTGGAAAGGCATAGGAGGAGAAAAAGCATAAATTCCTGGCATACTTATACAAGAGCAAGAAATTATTACCTAAGTAAAAGATTAGAGGCAGAAAGGGACTACGAAAGGAATGTCACGAGGGAGGCTAAAGAAAATTTCAATCTTTTCCACAACTTTATCAGAGGAAAACTCGAGATAAAAGAACAGGCTTTAATGCTAAAGAGAGCACATAGAAACATAACTGAGACGGATGAAGAGATCTGCAAATAATTGAACAAGGAGTTTTAGTCAGTATTACAGCAGAAAATACCCCACCCCCTCAGACTGCAGAGATCGGAGATCATGCGCCAGAATTAGAAAATATCATCTTTACAGTAACTGAAGTATGCAAAGTGTGACGGAGTTAGATGCCTATAAAGCTACTGGTTCTAATGATATATCCCCTCACGTACTTAAAAAATGCGCAAACTCAATATCAGTGGCACTAAGTATCATATTTAAAAAGTCACTGGAGTCAGGGGAGATTCCAAGATGCTGAAAATAAGCGAACATGGTACCTATCTTCAAAAATGGAATTAGGGACACAGATCTAAGCTATAGACCTGTTTCCTTGACCAACATAGTTTGCAAACTTATGGAGAAACTACTAAGAAAATACATCTCTCTTCACATGGAATCCTTCAACTTTTTGTCAGTGAGACAACATGGCTTCAGAGAAAGTAGATCAATAATAATAAATTTATTAGAATTTTATAATGAAGTAAGCCGAATCTCACAAGAAAGAGAGGGCTGGGCAGATTGCATATTCCTAGACTTCCAGAAAGCTTTTGACAAGGTCTCACATAGGAAACTTTATTAAGAAGCTGCAAGCAATGGCAGGGATAGGTGGAAATGTCTTGGATTAGATAAAAGTTCCACAGGGCTCAGTTCTAGGATTACTTTTGTTACTTGTATAAGTAAATGACCTATCAGACTTTGTAAATTAATTCGTGAATGTTTGCAGATAATGCAAAGATTGTGAAGAAAGTAAGAGACGAGGACAATGGTAAAGGACTTCATGAAGATCTAAATATTCTGTATGAGTGGACAGAAAAGTGGCAAATGAAATTCAGAGCTTCTAAATGTAAGGTAATGAGAATGGATAAAAGTGCAAGAAGGCCCAAGCTTGAACACCAATCGGCAGGAGCAGAACTTCAAGAGACAAAAAATGAGAGAGATCTAGAAATAAGCATACTGTTACATTTGTCTCCAGACAATCATTAAATGGCATAGTAAGCTTAGTATCTGCTTTTCTAGCAAATGTAAGGGTAGCATTTAGGCACATGGATAGGGAAATGTTCGAAAATATTTATGTAACCTATGTGAGGACAAAGCTTGAATATGCTGCCCCCATTTGGAATCCACGCTTGAAAAAGCACGTAGCTAAGCAGGAAAAAGTTCAAAGATATGCCATGATACTGGTGGCAGAAATACGCAATCTCAGTTATTATAAGAGGCTGAGAGAATTAGTCTTACAATCACTTGAAACTAGAAGAATTAGGGGGGATATTATGGCGGTTTTTAAATTCCTTCATGGTTATGACTGAGTGAATAGGGACTGATATTTTGTTATGGCTGGCACTAGAACTAGAGGTCATAGTTTAAAGCTTCGTAAGAAAACTTCTTTGCAGGATGTAAGGAAGTACTTTTTTAGTGAAAGAGTAGTTAATAACTGGAATTCGTTCAAAATGGAAGTAGTTCATGCTAACTCAATCCATAGTTTTAAGGACAAGTATGATGAGCATCACGAATTACAAAAGGGAAACGATCAGGAGACGGGAAATTACGAGCTTGGGCTCTTTTCCGTAAGCACAATTATTTATTTACAATTGGTAATTCTACACATATACATGCACACACACACACACATAACACACACACACACACACAAACACACACATACAAACACACACACACACACACACACACACACGCACCATATCCCCCCTCACTCTTCTAGCTTCGAGTGACTTACCATCACTCGAAGCTAGAAGAGTGAGGGGGGATATGGTGACAGTCTTTAAATTCCTTCATGGTTATGATAGAGTGGATAGGGATCGATATTTTGATATGGCTGGGTCTAGAACTAGAGGTCATAGTTTGAAGCTTCGTAAGAAAACTTCTTCGCAGGATGTAAGGAAATACTTTTTCAGTGTAAGAGTAGTTGATAATTGGAATTGGCTAAGCGAGGGGGTAGTTAATGCTATCTCAATCCATAGTTTTAAGGACAGGTATGATAAGTATCACTAAGTATAAAATGGAACCGATCAGGAGACGGGAAGATACGAGCTTTGGGCTCTTTCCCGTAAACACAATTAGGTAATCACAATTAGGTAATCACACACACACATATATATATATATATATATATATATATATATATATATATATATATATATATATATATATATATATATATATATATATATATATATATTAACATTGCATATGGAAGATTTAGAGCAGGTAAAATAGAAAATAAATTGCAAATATATATATATATATAATATATATATATATATATATATATATATATATATATATATATATATATATATATATATATATATATATATATATATATATATGATAAAAAAAAACATGTACCATTATGTTCTTTACAATATGTATATTCAGAAACAATATAGAATTCTATCAAAAACTCACGTACAAAATAAACACAATATATATCAATACTGCAAGATAAATCTGGGTCCTATGAAACAATATATAAAATTACTTTTTAACTCAAGGCTCCCAGTACATCCTAATACCCAATTAGCTTGACGTTTGGAGTAATATAGTGTTATGATATACACAGTCTGTTTCTCCTAGCAATCATATATATATATATATATATATATATATATATATATATATATATATATATATATATATATATATATATATATATATATATATATATATGTATGTATCTATGTATCTATGTATGTATGTATGTATGTATGTATGTATGTATGAATGCATCTAATTCTTAGAAGCTGAAGACATATATATATATATATATATATATATATATATATATATATATATATATATATATATATATATATATATATATATATATGTATATATATATATATATATATATATATATATATATATATATATATATATATATATATATATATATATATTTTATATATATATATATATATATATATATATATATGTATGTATATGCATATATCTATAATATATATATATATATATATATATATATATATATATATATATATATATATATATATATATATATATATATATATATATATATATATATATATATATATATATATATATATATATATATATATATATATATATATATATATATATATATATATATATATATATATATATATATATATATATATATATATATATTATAGATATATGCATATACATATATATATATATATATATATATATATATATATATATATATATATATATATATATATATATATATATAGTATGTATGTATATGCATGTATGTATATGCATATATCTATACTATTCCATTAGTGATGATGAACTAATAAGGCTAACAAACAACGACAAAGTACTTCCAAATTATTTATATATCAATGAGCTTGATAAGATGATATTTAACCCACTTGATCTTGAAAATGAAATAGATTTGTTTTTGAATAATTTAAGAAACGCAACCAACACTTTTTCAATTTATATACACTCAAATGAACTGTATTCAAATTTAAATAAATCTAATACATTTTTCGGTTATGTGCATGAACATTAGAAGTCTTGCAAATAAACTTCAAATATTTGTTGATCAATGTTTAATAGAA
>JAXCGZ010011851.1:42500-50000 GCA_037179515.1 Halocaridina rubra
CTATGTATGGCTAGGATCCCATGGGGGGATCCTAGCCATACACAGAACTGCGTCAGATGCGTTTATGAAATCCATTTCGGTGTGTCTAGCTAACTAACAATATGGTATACTAGGTTTACACTGTTTAAGTAATAGGGCCATGATAAAAGGAAATATAATAATGAAATTGTAACTGGGGCAAATCTCTTTCATCCCAGTATTGAACTCCTTATTGTTAGTACTGTTAAGGCACTAAAAAAATCCAAAGTGCTTATTAAGAAGACAAAATGTCAAAGTAAATTCCTTTTGAGGACTGATTAGACGTAAATGTACTTCATATATATTGCTTTAATTGAATTTTATTTATGTTAGTGTTCTTTATGATCATTGACGGTATTGAGTTTAAAAAGTTATTATAATAAGTAAAAATAGCTCAACTACAAGATCAATGAATTTTTTTTTTTTTTATGATTGCGACACCAGGACAGGCCAAAAAAAAAAAAGAAAGAAATCTACCCTCAAATGATGCATTCATAATGAAAACATCTCTCGTTTAACTTTTGATTCTAAGATCATGATATATGTATTAGTGATAGAGTATAGTGAGTAGTTTTTTTATGCATATTTGTGAAATAATGGTAGTTTTGATGTATTTTAAAAATTATACGTAATATTTCCTAGGATATTTCATTTAAATTGGTTTTTGCTTGTATGAATAACTTTATAATAATTAAGAATATAATTGATATTTCATATTAAACGGTTTGAATGAGTAGTAAGTAAGAATAATGATGCATCAGAAGCGTATGTTTGTGAGTCTGATGCAAAGTCAAATTGATAAAATTCATTAGTAGAAGTAAAGCACAAAAGGAGACAAAGAGAGAGAAATGAAGAGAAGAGGGAAGAGCGATATTATAGAAATGTAAACATACATAGAGAAAGTCGTGCCAATATATACATGCACACATATGCTCATGATCATACACACAACCTCCAATTGCAAGAGACTAAACTTTCATCTGACCTCTTTGCAAATTAACTGGAGTAGTATCAAGATGTGTGAATCACAGTACGATTAAAAAGAGATAGAGAGAAAGAACGAATCATGAATGACCTTGCCATGGCAAAGATTATGAAAGAGGGAGATAGAGTGGATAGAAGAGTAGAGGATATTTATGGGAAAAAATCAAGAAATACTGAAAGAGCAGGATAGGAGGGCAAAGTAAGTGATGAGATGCGGAGTAGTAATATGTGCATGGGAAAGTATTGCTCTCTGCCCCCGGTGAGTAGCAAAATAGATCCTGGGCCTCAATTTTGGAGAGGGAATCTTATGTTGTTAAGGGTGTCGTATGACTTCCGGTACGCTGAAGCCAGAATCTGAAACTTGTAACGGTTGGTCAAGGGCACAGATGTTTTATTACATGCCCTCACTTTTATTGAGTTTTGGGTGTAGACCATGCTTTCCTTTGGGACCACCGCGATTTATGGCTAGGCACCTGGAACAAATGTGGGAGGCTTGTTTTCTGCATGTACGGCCCATGTTTGTAGAAAGTATCAAGGAGATATATGACCGGAACCATGAGACTTAGCATCTGGCATCGAGTACCCGGTGAGGATGAAAGGCCCGGAAGTTAGCCATTTCCTGAACAACAAGAAACACAAACATGTGGCCCATACATATGTACATGCCCTGGAGAGTTACCCAATAGCCACGCTCTGACCTGGAACTTTTCCGTTCTATAGGTTTGTTGAAACAGCTCCGCCCCAAAATAGGGACGGACTCCACTTCGAACCTGGCGTTGATTTGCAGGACTAGATGTCACTCGAGTTCATTGGCAGGATTGGATGTCAAGCCACGCCCTGCCCCGGGGGTATTTCAAGAACCACCCAGGGCAGACACAGTTAGTTAGAACTTTGCCAGGGGCACGAATAGATCTTAGATTGTGATAGTCATAGGGTGGGGGCATTGAGGCGTCGAAGATGTGTTGTACTCTAGAATAAATTAAGATAAAGGAATCACTGCTTGTCCATTCTTACCTTGTACCCGTCTGGTACTAATAATTATAATCGGAGTGAGAAACACTCCGACAAGGGGAAGAAATGCTAATTTTTGCCGTATTGCAACTTAAGACGTTTTATGGCTATGCATTTTACAGGAGTGTGTATATTTGTATTTACAGATAAATGTAGAAGATAGATGTCTACTTATATTTTTTTTTTATTTTCTCAAGGAAGAATATTCTCTTAGTTATTCAAATTTATATCAAAGATTTTTATTTTTATAATACTTTCAAGTATAGAATAATCATTACAGACAAGAGATCCATAAGCGATATGTCGGCAAATACTAAGTGTGAAAAGTTGATGATTGGTAATGAGGCACCGTCACTGTTTTTCCTTCCCCTTTCCTATTCCGTCCTTATGAATGAAAAATGTGCTGAGGGGCATTCATAGCAACCTACATTTCAGCAGCAGTCGCAACAACCTAAAGAATCAAGGTAGCAGTAATTTAAGACTTTTTCTTTCTCAATCTGTAAAAATTCCTGAAACTTTATGGAGTGAAAATTTATGAGTTTTTATTTATGTGCCCTGTGGTGGCGGGCACATAAAAATATAACTTCAACGTATTCCCTGCGTGTCGTAAGAGGCGACTAAAAGGGGGTGAGGGGACTGGGAATCCCCTCCCTTGCATAAAGTCCTCAGAGACAACAAGGAAGGGGAGTTGTTGGGAGATTGACCTTTCCACAAACTCTAGTTTTGGGGTGTTTGAATGTGCATGGTTGTAGTACATAGAAAGCAAAAGGTGCGAGATTGGATGTATGTTTGGTAGGAGGGGAATAGATGTATTGGCCCTGTGTGAGACAAAGATAAAAAGAAAAGAAGTAGCATTTGGTGAGGTGACAGGGAGAGTGTCCGGGGTTGAGAGGGAAAGAGCGAGAGAGGGGGTGGCACTATTGTTGAGTGAATGGACGTTAAATAAGGTTGTGGAATGGAAAGAAGTGTCCTCTAGGCTGATGTGCGTATGGATTAGGATGGGTAGAGAATGTTGGGCGTTTGTTAGTGCATATGGGCCGGGCTGAAAAAGAAGTGAGGAAGAGCGGAATGAATTCTGGAATTAATTAAATAGGAGTGTGGATGGTCTGAGTGATTTGAATGCTAGAGTGGGTGATGAAGAGGTAGAGGGTGTTGTTGCAAAGTATGGGGTACCAGGCGAAAATGAGAGGTGAGAAACTGTTAGATATGTGTGTGGAGCAAGAGTTGGTAATAAGTAATACCTTCTTGAAAAAGAAATGGAAAAATAAGTATACATGGATAAGAGTGGCAAATGGAAGAGTGATAGAAAGAGCATTGATGGATTATGTGTTGATAACAAAGAGAGTGATTGGTAGATTGAAAGATGTGCATGTGTTCAGAGGCGTGGCTGCTGGTATATCTGATCACTTTTTGGTTGAAGCAAAAATGGTAGTAGTGAAAGAGTGGGGAAATAGTGTGGGAGGATGTAGGAGGGAAGAAGTGAAGTTGGAAAAATTGAAAGAGACAGAGAAAAACCAGGATTATCAGGAAAGGTTGAAAGTGGCTTATGAGAGTGTGAAAGAAAGGGAAACTGGAGAGTTAGCGGAAGAATGGGGGTTGTTGAAAGAAAATTTTGTGAGACATGCAAGTGAGGTTTGTGGAAAGAGGTTTGTTGGAGGTTGCATGAGGAAGGGCAGTGAGTGGTGGAATGAAGGGGTGAAATGAAGGTGGAAGAGAAAAAGAGGGCATTTGAGGAATGGCCGCAGCGTAACAGTACGGAGAAGTATGAAAGATATGGAAAGAAAAATGTGGAAAGCAAATTGGAAGTGCATGAAGCGAAGAGGATGTTAAATTTTAGATGGGGAGGGATTTTGATAGTTCTTATAAGGAGTATAAAAAGAAGTTTTGGAAAGAAGCAAAGAGAGTCAGGAAGGGTGGATCGAGGATGGAAGAGACAATAAAAGGTGTGAATGGACAGTTGTTAAAAGGAAACGATGGGAGAAAGCGATGGGCTGAATATTTGAGGAGTTGCTGAATGTACAGGAGGAGAGAGAGGCAGAAACAGTAGCAGTAGGGGAAGTTCAAGTTCCAGTAATGGGAGAGGAGAATGAAAGAGAGATTGCAAGAGAGGAGGTGAAGAGGGCATTGAATGAAAGAAAAGCAGGTAAAGCACCTGGAATGGATGGTGTAAGAGCAAAAATGTTGAAAGAGGGGGGTGTAACTGTATTGGAATGGTTGGTGAGAGTGTTTAATATATGTTTTATGTTGTCAATGGTGCCAGTGGACTGGGTAATTGCATGCATAGTGCCACTATACAAAAGTAAGGGAGATATACATAACTGTAGTAATTTTAGCGGTATAAGTTTGCTGAGTGTGGTAAGAGAGGTGTATGGCAGGATACTGATAAATAGGAATAGGGATAAAACAGAAGATGTTATTGCAGAAGTACAGAGTGGTTTGAGGAGAGGTAGAGGATGTACAGATCAAATTTTTATAGTTAGGGAGATATTTGAGAAGTATTTGGCAAAACATAAGGATGTGTGTTTTGCATTTTTGGATCTGGAGAAAGCGTATGATGGAGTTGATAGAGCTGCAATGTGGAATGTTTTAAGATTATATGGAATTGGTGGTAGATTGTTGCGAGCAGTGAAGAGTTTATATGTGGGCGGTAAAGCTTGTGTTAGGGTGGGGAATGAAGTAAGTGAGTGGTTTGCAGTGAGAGTGGGGTTGAGACAGGATGTGTAATGTCACTGTGGCTGTTCAAATTGTATATGGATGGAATGGTAAGAGAGATAAATGCTCGAGTTTGGAAGGGTGTGTGAGAGAAGGAAGTTACGACTGAATGTGGGAAAGAGTAAGGTTATGAGGTGTACAAGAAACGAGGATGGTGCTAGACTGAATGCTATGTTGAATGAAGAGGCACTTGAGGAAGTAGACCAGTTCAAATATTTAGGCTCAGTTATAGCTGCAAATAGTGGAGTGAAAGCAGATGTGCATCACAGAGTGAATGAAGTATGCAAAGTGTTTGGTGCATTGAAGGGAGTAATGTAGATTAGAGGGCTGGGAAAGAATGTTAAATAAAAAAATTGTATGAGAAAGTGGTTGTGCCGACTGTAATGTATAGCTCAGAGTTATGGGGTATGAAAGAAACTGCGAGATAGAAACTGAATGTGTTTGAGATGAAATGTCTGAGGAGTATGACTGGTATATCGCAGTTGAATAGGGTTAGGATTGAAGAAGTGAGAGGGAGAATGGGTGTGAGAAAAGATTTGGCAGCTAGAGTAGATATAAATGTTTTGAGATGGTTTGGTCATGTAGAGAGGATGGATAATGAATGACTACTGGAAAAGGTAATGAAATCGGAAGTTGATGGGAGACATGCCAGAGAGAGGCCTAGGTTGGGGTGGATGGATGGAGTAAGGAGGGCCTTGAATGATAGGAGAATGGATGTGAGGGAGGCAAGTGAGCGTGCTAGGAATAGAAATGAGTGGCGAATGACTGTGACACAGTTCTGATTAGCATCCGCTGTTATCATGGAGTGCCTTGTAGAGGCAACCTGTGGTAGGGTCTGTAGGGGATTTGGTAGTATGAAGCGACATAAGTTGTGGAAGAGGGGGAAGGATGGCTTGTGGCACTACAGGGGTACCATCCAAACCCTTGGCCAAATCCCGTGTCATTGTTAGAAGAATAGAAGTGTAACCAAAGTTGTGTTATTTTGCTTGTTCTTTGTTGTCGGCTACCCCCCAAAATGGAGGAAAAGGCCAAGGTAAATATATAAAAATATATAATATTTTTGGAGTCAAAGTAATATTTCCCATTTTTATTTTGAGATTTTTTTGTTTTGAATTTGTCTTTATTTCTTATTTTATATTGTTTTTTTATGGTTAACACTGACATGAGTAATACTTTAAAAGTAATTATGTGTATAGCTTACTAATTGTCCTTAAACTTTAAAATCATATCTTTTTTTATTTATTTTGTTAATTTCTAAACCTGTGAAGTTTATTATGCTGTTAACTGACTGAGAATTAAAAGATATTTTTCGTGCAGATTGAAAAATATTTTTCTTCGTTAGAAATACTAACTTTTTTATTTTAATTATGATATTCTTGAATTGGTATCCTAAATTCATTAGGGAAATCCGTAATCACCTACAGTAATGGCTTTACTTTTGTAACTTATTTAATTTTCCATTTCTTCTCTTACTGGGCATTAAAAGCTCAAACTGTTAATCTAGATTAGTAGCTAATGTAGCAGAAAGGGTTGGTGGCTTGACAGAGGTATATAGAAGATGTATTTTCTATATAAGAGAAGGGATTTTCTTGGACTAAGGAATTCTTAGAAGAGTAAAATATCTTAGAGGAATCGATTAAGTTCACAATGGAATAGTAACAATATGGCAGATTCCTTTTTTATGAAAGTAAAATTAATGGGAGCAATGGCATGGTTCCATAATATACAGAAAAGCTATCCATATCAATACATGTATTCATTATTTCTCATTTCATTCTCATTCAGTGAAAATGGGTACGCTGAATGGTCTCTTCTACCTCAGGGCACTTAGACTTTGTGACCTCGCTTATCTATAGACGAGGCGGAGAACTATCTCTGAGGGCGTTTTAGAAGGCTAATTTCCCCTGAATGATTCATCCAAAGAATATACTATGGATTGAAAAATAATTCTATTTGGAATCCAGATAAAAAAAAGTTCTGAATATATTATATACCCCAAAACTGGATAAATTAGTAAAGAGAAATGAAAATGACGTCAGTATGCATTTCTAAAAAAGATATATTTAGATATAAACATATAGTGATATTGAAAGTGATCGTGAGAAGGGAAGTGGATGTGTTACTATGTTTGGATTCTTCTCAGGTCTATGTTGGAAAAAAGGGGGATGTATTTCAGTATTAGAATTGCCGAACATAAAGTAACACGTTCTTTAGGATTATCAAATGGTGTTGTAGCAGATCATTAAAAAAACACTTATAATTCATATGCTTATTGATGACGAGAAAAAGTACATCATAGCAGTAAAACTAACGACAGAAGGGTAGTAGAGGGTGTTTTGATTAATTTACTTGCTAGCTTTAGAAGGAATAAAAGCGTTACATCAGAGGACTGTTATACTAGAGAAGTGAGACAGGATTAGATATTAATAGAATACAGAATAATATCGACTGAGCTAAGGACATAGCTCAGTCGATAGCCCAACCCAGGAGTATGAGTTTATCTCATATAAGAAATAATCTTTTAATACCTGAGGTCAGAGGAACCTTGCCTGGAGGCAATAGAGAGGCATAACCAATGCCTTTTCTTGACATGAAACGACAACAACAAGAACACAGTACGAATAAGCAGACCTCTACAACGAAAATGTGCATCCGTATCTTGAAAATGCTCAGTGGAAAACGAAAGCTCCGTATTGTGTAGTTATCTATTAAGAGCAAAAACTCTATTATTTTTCCATTGTTATTATTATTATTATTATTATTATTATTATTATT
>JAXCGZ010011851.1:55000-59307 GCA_037179515.1 Halocaridina rubra
CTAGCCAAGCTTCCACTGACCCATTCAAATCTCTCACTATAACCTGCATTCTCGTTTTCGTTTCAAAGGTGGGGTGCCTCCTGCAACACTAACACTCCTATTGCAAGGCCCATGGACCTTGAATCTCCTAACTATAATGTTCTCTGGCTAAAAATCTATATCTCCACTACCACTATATTGCTTTGCTTCTGCTACTGTTCTCCAATCTCCACTGACTCTGTGTCTTTCTTTGAAAATCTGTCCTCTTGTCATGAGTCTTTGCTATCTTCTCACCCACATGCCAAAGTTCTCTATATTGGAGACTTCATTGTACACCACAGTGAGTGGCCTAATTCTTTTCACACTCAAGTGGGAGGAAGTGAGACCTTTGTTTTCTCTATTACTCACGATTTGGAGCAAATTATCAAACATCCTACTCGTGTTTCCAACGACACTAACATGCAGCCAACACTCTTGACCTGTTTCTTACTTCTAACCCTTCAAACTACTCTTCTTTTGTGTTTTCGCCTCTTGGTAAATCTGGCCACTCTGAGATCTCAATCTCTTCCATTTTTGCTCCCCCCACAACAATCCCTCCTACTCAACACCACCATTGGCACTTTGAGCGTACCTAAAATGAAGATATGTGTAACTTCCTCTTTGACTTCCCATGGAATGACCACTTCTTTCGTTCCAGCAACCCTGATCACGTAGCCCCAAAAGTTGCCGAGATCATAACCTCGGGAATGGAGGTGTACATCCTCTCCTCTATGAAAACTTTTTCTCCCCCTAAACCCTGGTTTGACCGTGCCTGCTCCATGGCTATTAAAGCCAGGAATCGGGCACATCAGTCTCCCCAAGCCTTTCCTTCTGAATTAACTTGTTCTGCTTTTATTATAGCTAGGAATCACTGTGCTGCCTAGATTCGTGGTCCAAAGCTTCCTTTCTGGTCTATAGCCAAAAACCTCTCCAAAAACTTCAGTAACTCAAGCTTTCCCCCTCTCATTCATTCTGATGGTTCTATTGTTTGTTTCCAACTGACAAAGCCACTCTCTTTGGCTCCAATTTTTCTGCCAATTCATCCATAAGCAATTCAAGTGCACCTCTTCCTTCATTTTTACTCCTCTCTAACAGCATGTCCTCCCTTATCCTTTCTTCACGCAAAGTTCAAAAGGCTCTTCGCTCGCTAATAACGAACAATGCATCTGGTCCCGATGGTAACCCTGCAAGGTTCCTTAAGGAATTTGCAGATGAACTGGCTCCCATGCTTTGGTGTCTTTGTTGCCTCATTCTCTAAACCAGTATCCATCCATCATCTTGGAAGCATGCTCTAGTGCAACCTGTTCCTATGAAGGGTAACCGCTCTATTCCTTCAGACTACTGACCTATTGCCCTAACCTCTTCTATCACTAAAGTTTTTGAAACTTCTCTAAATGCTCACTTCTTGAAATACCTTGAATCTAACTCACTTATCTCTGAATATCAGTGCGGCTTCTGCAAGGCAAGCCCCACTGGTGACCTCCTGTCCTATCTTACTTATGTATGGTCATCTTCACTGAGGAATTATGGGGAATCCTTTCGTTGTCCTTGATATCTTTAAAGATCTAGACAGAGTCTGGTACATGGCTCTATTAGCCATTCTCCCTGCCTATGGTATTACCCCTTCTCTCTGTTCTCTGATTTCCAGTTTTCTTTCTGACCGTTTTATACCTGTAGTTGTTGATGGTGCCACATCTAGCCATTCCCTGTTACCGGTGGTGTTCCAAAGGGCTCTGTTCTTTCACCTATTCTGCTCCTTCTCTTCATCAATGATCTTCTACAATTCCCATCTTCCTCTCTTCTTCATGCCTTTGCCGACGATTCTACCCTTCACTTTTCCTCTGCCTATTCTTCACAACCTTCATCTGTTACTCGCAATCAGTCTCATATTACTCTTTTTTCTACTCTCGACTCTAATTTGCAGAGTATATTTGAGTAGGACACCCAAAATTAAGTTAAATTTATTACCTCCAAGACACAGTTCCTGACTATCTCTTTATCTTATTCTCCTCCTGATAACCTTATTGTCTTTGAAACTAACTAAATTTACCTACTTAATTCTATCAATATTTCAGGAATCCATATAGCCTGTAACTTGTCTGGGAGGAATCCCATAATCCAAATTTCTAAATCTGCATCCTAAATATTGTGGGTTCTGTTTCGTTTTCGTAATTGCTTTTCCTTTTTGCAGTCACTTAAAATCTACAAAGGTCTTATCCATCCCTGCTCACACATCTGATGTGCTTCTTCTCATGCTTATCTTCTTGATAGGGTTGAATCTAAGGCAGCCAAACTCACTAATGATCCTTCCCTTACTTATAATCTGGATTCTTTTTTCTCTTTTCCGTAAGGTATTATCTCTTTCTCTTTTCTGTTACTACTACTTCCATTGCTGCTCTGATGAGTTGGTGAGTTCCATCCCTCCCCCACTTTATTGTTGTTATTATTATTATTATTATTATTATTATTATTATTATTATTATTATTATTATTATTATTATTATTATTATTATTATTATTATTATTATCATTATTATTATTATTACTATTATCATTATCATTACTATTGTTATTGCTATTGTTATAATTATTATTATTATTATTATTATTATTATTATTATTAGTAGTAGTAGTAGTAGTAGTAGTAGGAGTAGTAGTATCATAATAAATATGCTAAGAATTGGAGAGCCAATACAATCCACCATTATGATGCTTTTATCCTTTATCACATACCAATACTATATACAACACAACGTTGCGAACATCTTATCGGTGGTTATTTTCATATTCGACCTTCAAGAGAGAAAAGTCTTTACATTGGTGAAGGAAAAGTTGGAATGTGCATTAATAGATTAACTATAATAACTTATAAAGAAAATTCTAAAGTATATCTTATATACAAATATTTCACACTCATAACTAGAAAGATCTAAAAAAAAAAATTATACAATGAAGCAACACAAATAAAAGTAGATTATTTCTTAAATTCTACCTAGAAGTATCTTGGGTTAGACTTGGCTTTTTGGTGGTGTTTTGTATGCAATGAAATTTCTTTACCATACTAAAGTCCTAAATGTCAAAATTACATATTCATCCACAAAATGGTCTCTTATTCATGGAATGAAACGCTTCAGAGACTGACCTTTTGGTTCTGAAACTTATATGTTCACAAATTCGTAATTCCATACTTTTTTTTTTTTAGTTGAGCCAATGTAAGCTCTTTGACTACCGGGAAAAGCTAATTTGATATTAACCTTCTAATTGTAGGAAAGTGGCAATTTTTTTAGTGCTGTTATTGCGTAGTGTGTGATGATTATAAACTCTTAAACAAGCGTATATCTGTGAATATATATGCTTAAATCAAATATGTATTCCTTCCTTGATAAACTGGTGATACAATCTCCAACGGATGGTCATTTCAGGAACACACGATGAAGAACGCTATAGAGTTTCTAAACTCTATCTAAAGTGTAAACATTAATGAAAATCCATGTGTGGTCTGACGTATCTTCATTATACACAAATTTACCATCAAGGGCCAGATTTCTTAAAGAGTGTAAACCTAGGATACCATATTGTTAGTTAGCTAGACACACAATTGGATTTCATACGCGCATCTGACGCGGTTCTGTGTATGGCTAGGATCCCGTACGGGATCCTAGCCATACACAGAACCACGTCAGATGCGTTTATGAAATCCATTTGTGTGTGTGTAGCTAACTAACAATATGGTTTTCTAGGTTTACACTGTTTAAGAAATCGGGCCAAAGAAAATAATAAATATAACACTAAACTTCATGTCCATGAATTATAACAATGTTAACGTTCTGGAAAACAGTAGTGAACGTTTGGATCTCGCTGTACATGACTGTTATTTCATTTTTAACAACAATCTGCAAAAACAAATAGATGGTCTCACTATGAACTATCCCTTTTTTGCAACTATAGCCAATATTTTCGTTGCACGTCTTGAAAATTTATGGTTTGATAGGTGCCCCTTTTCAGTCAAATCCATTCTTAATATACATTACGTTGATGACACCTTTGTATTATTTAGTAATCTTAAACATGTTAACAGTTATTCAGCTATTGAAGCAGCAGACATCATCATTCAACATTCACCACAGAGGTAGAAAAGATGCCATTTTTAGAAATAAATAGAATATGACCATTATTGTAAAAATGCTTTCTCTGGGTTAGGAACCACTGATCTTAATATTTGCCATGAATATTTTAAAAGAAATGTTTTTTCAATATTTTTTGCAATATGCTTTTAGATTAACTTCATC
>JAXCGZ010011852.1:2500-15000 GCA_037179515.1 Halocaridina rubra
TATATATATATATATATATATATATATATATATATATATATATATATATATATATATATATATATATATATATATATATATATATATATATATATATATATATATATATATATATATATATATATATATATATATATATATATATATATATATATATATATATATATATATATATATATATATATATATATATATATATATATATATATATATATATATATATATATATATATATATATATATATATATATATATATATATATATATATATATATATATATATATATATATATATATATATATATATATATATATATATATATATATATATATATATATATATATATATATATATATATATATATATATATATATATATATATATATATATATATATATATATATATATATATATCAGACAAGTGGCATCAATAATTACTCAGGGTAGGCAGTCGGTTGCCTTTCTGGAGTAAATTATCATCAAAAGCTTTGTCAATATAATAAAATTATAAAAATATTAATAAAGTTTTCTTATTAATATATTTTAGCCTCTTTATAAAGGAAATCCCACACTTCTCTCTTTCTTTGTAGCAAAAACTTAGCCGTCACTTTTTCCTAGGATTTGAAAGGCGGGGTCTTGCTTCATTTTGTTAAGTTTTTCCTTTTCCATGGATATATTAAAGCAAGTGACGAAAGTCTTTCATTTACCATTCTTTTCTTAGTGTAGCTCTTAATTTTTTTCAAAGCAAAAAATGACCTCTCCACAAAAAAAATGTTGTAGAAGGAATTGTCAAAATTCATTGCAACCATTTCACAGTACAGGGAACGTTTGGTTTAGTTCGCTTTCAAGTATAAAATCAAGCAAATTTTTTACGGATTTATCTCGAAAGACTTGTGCATTATAAATTCCAGCTAAATCCGCATTCAGTCTTATGACGTCGAAAACGTTTCCGTAGTCGTTTTCTAAACTGTCAAATGCACCTTTATCAACTTGGTAAGCAAGTTTTTGAAACCAATGAATCTTGCTTTCTTGTTCTTCAGTATATCATCCAAAATCATACCAAATTTCTCATTCCTTCTTCATTAACTGCAGCTTTCGTGCTAGATTTTGATTCCGGTAAGTTATTTTCTCTTCAACGTTTTACAAACTTTACAAACAAATCCTCGAAATTTTTGATCAGATCTTCAAGTAAATTTTGTATTTCATTGATTCTCCCAGTGCAATATGGAACATTTATAATTTTACTTTGTAAGACATTGAAGAGAGTGTTAGTTTTAATGAAAATTTCAATATAAACCATAAGATAAAAGTATATTGAATCTTTTGTTAGCTAATCGTAAAACCCATTGTTTCTCACTAAAGTATCTAGATCCCACATTATAAGATTATTGTTCATATTTTTGAAGAGTTTGCAAGACTCACCATGACATTACAAATTAGTCTGGATTAATATTGAATTCGAGTTTCATCTCGTTGGTGTTGCCTTTGGAATGTGTTTTCTCACTATCTCATCAAGAAATTGCGTTCGTTTTGTAGAGACTGATAAATGAGGCATGTACCTCACTGTTCTTGAAAAAGCTTGTACATTCAGGCATGAATTTTCCTGGCTGAAATAGATTAAGATTTAACTTATGACCATAACAGTGAGTAAATAAACCTGTTGGTGCCTTTTCTCTTACTTTACCTTGAACACTGTGGATATATAAGTGAACATGTTTAGACAAACTGTGGGTATTGAAACATACAGACAGACGGACATTAATACATAAGAATATTCTTGCTGTACTATGTATATTGATACTTTGCAGTATTATGTATTGCTTCACTAATATATATATATATATATATATATATATATATATATATATATATATATATATATATATATATATATATATATATATATATATATATATATATGCATTATTTTATTTCTTATATAACTAACCCATGCCTCTCATATGTAAATATTTACTCCATTTGATACCATATGGAAACTCTCGCCATTATGTAATATAACGTAAAACAATACTTTGTCAGTCTTGCCTCAGCCTCATGCCCTATTAGTCACGCAGGTCTTGTGTCTCTCCCATTTACTCTTGTGGTGCTCTTGTGCATATTTTGTCGTAATAGATTTTAAGGCCAGATCTGAGTGTTTCCTTCAAGAACCTATATCAAAATGGCGCAGTGAGTATTCCAATGAACATTTTTCAGCTTCTGTGTTCCTTATAGTGAGAGATGAGCTTTGTGTAATCAGCCTACTGATTAGAACCCCACCCCCGCAATTCTTCTCTTTTGGATTAATGTGCAGTGTAAGACTTCTTTTTATAGCAGTGTATAGTACTCCAAGAGTGTAATACCGTGAGTCAGTGTAATGTATACCCCCAGTGGTGTTTTGTGGCTTTTATTGCATACGTATTGCAACAGAAAGGCTATTTACCCTCCCTATTATGGAATTATCGAATGCACTCTCCCTCTACGATGTCTGCATGACGAATGATGCTTGCTGCCCACCAACCGCAATTAATTGCCACTAACCTTCCAGCCTGAGCACCATCACCCGGGCTCACCTGCGAATTTTACCTGGAAATCTATTTCAAATTCCTGAATTTTATTTACTCTAAACTTTACATGCCCTTTTCTACTGCACAAATGCTGATTCTCCTTCTCCTGCCCGTTCTGAAGACTCCCCACATGCCCTGAATGAACTGTATGACTTTCTCACCGCTTCTCATGAGGAATATGAGAAATATGAGGAATATACGACTCGCTACGAGGCAGAGGTTGCTGCACACTCCCTTCCAACTCAGCTAACTCCCAAAGTTACATCCACATGAGATACTAGCGGTGATATCCTTCAACTATTGAAGTTTCTACAAGGTACTGACAATGTCGACTTCACCAGGACGACTTACAACACTGGAAGGAAAATGAAAGATTTACGGCACTCCTACAGATGATGTCACACATGTAGAGTAGCACAGCTCCCCTGCCCACACAAGCTGTACCTAACCACCACACAACCCCAACGGACTTGTCTGTTAGTGTAAATTCCCAGGATACACCAGTACCTCTTGTGACTCCTTCTACGATCCACAGACCTCCTGTTCATCCGTTTGCCATACCTGTTTTCACTGCTACACCCACAGCTGCTTCTCCTCCAAGCAAACCAGTGCCACAAAACCCACCCAGTCTGCAAGCTGAAGACACATTTCAAGATTCTTGCCAGGGGTGTTTGAGATGGCACGAGTTTGCTAGCATGATAGACCTTCAAAAATTGTTACGAGAGAAATAGCTCATAGAACTTTGCACGTGCATCTCCCTTGACCTAAAAAAGATCTGGAGTACACATTGACATCCCTCCAGACACTTCTCTCACCGTGGACAAAATACTCGAATGTTTACAAGGCCACTTCAAGAATCTTAGGGACAAAGCCATTCAATGTCTTGACCTACTTTTGCTGTAAACAAGCTGATGATGAGTCCTTCAACGACTTTTATGTTCACCTCAACCCGACTAAGGAGGTAGACCCGTATTCCAGCGATCTCATTAAGCATACCAAAACACAATTGAAGATGGTGATCCTAATAGGAGTCCGTGATCAGTACCTTGTATAGCACCTTATTTGTCTCAAACCAGCTGCATCCCTCCACACATTGGTCACGGGCTGTTGGTCATTCGAGAAGCTCATACAACTGCTTCAGCTAGTCACGCCTCTCCAAGTCAACTCCGTGCTGTGTCTGCATACAAGAAAATACAACGATGGCAGAAGACGGCCTCCTCCCTAGATGCCTAGCCAAGGATGTGCAATGCCGCAATTGCAACAAGATTGGTTAATACGACAGATGTTGTAAGAAAAAGTCAAAGGTCAAGATAGCTCTTTAGGCTCTGGTAAAGCTACCCTTTCTCCCATAAAGAAATACAACACATGTCGTCACGTGAGTTATGGTTCTACCAACAGGTCTCCTCATCCTATCAGTATACATCTCCTCCATGATGACAGGGCTTCAAGACTCCAAAAGTTACCTGCCACAGGGGCTGATGTCACCATAATTGGCATCTACTACCTCGAACTGCTGCGGACTCCTAGGACCAGTCTCCATCCTCTACCTTCTACAGCTACATTCACTGCCTTCTGACCTCAGATGTCTCTTGCCTTGGGATGGTTGCAGGTTACCATAAAAATTGCTAACAAGTCCTGCATTGGCAAATGAAAATTGCCGAGAAAAACCGGCACCTCACCTCCTTCATCAAGTCAATTGGCAGGTTCAAGCACTGCAGAGGACCAATGGGTTTTGCAGCCACCGGCGACGCCATATCTCTCCGAGGTGACATGGCTCTGCAAGGTATTACAGACTGTGTAAAGGTCGTGGACGGCATCCTGTTCGACAAGGGCTTTTCTGCACACCTGCAGGGGATTCACCAGATGCTGACAAGAAGCCGAGAGCATGGCATTACCTTAAACAAGGACATGTTTCTTCGTGGCCGCCCCTAGTTCAACTTCAGCGGATACACTCTCAGTAGAGAAGGATCCCCATGGATGCGGATAAGGTTAGCGCTATCTGCATTCAGATAGAATGTGTTCATTTCTAGTATAGCTGATAAGCTGTAAGGTCTGTCTCCTTTTAAGGACCTTCTTTGGTGTAGTTGGTAGCACCTTGGATTAGTAATTACATGTCCCGGATTCAAGTCCCGGTTGGGGTAAAAATGATTCATGTTTTCAAAAATGATAATGTGCTTATTTGGTTATTGTTGGTCCCGCGTGAGATTGGGAGTTGAATTAATTGCGAGAACAAATTCACAGTTGAGGTTGGAGGAAACTGTTATATAAACATAGTGGCATTCAGAAAGAATGTGTTCATTCCTAGTATAGCAGATATAAGCTATAATGTCTGTTTCCGTTTAAGATGTTCTGTGGTGTAGTTGGTAGAGCCTTGGCTTAGTAATTATAAGTCCCAGGTTCAAGTCCTGGTCGAGGTAAAAATTATTCATGTTTTCACATATGGTTGTGTTTATTTGGTTATTTTTGGTCCCGCATGAGATTGGGAGTTGAATTCAATGCAAAAACGAAACCACGAATGAGCTTGTGGGAAACTATAATATAAACATAGTGGCATTCAGATAGGATATGTTCATTCCTAGTATAGCAGATATAAGCTGTAAGGCCTGTTTCCCTTTTAAGACCTTCTGTGGTATAGCTGATAGCTCATAGGCTTAGTAATTATAAGTCCCAGGTTTAAGTCCCATTTCGGAGTAAAAATTATTAATGTTTTCACATATGGTAATATGCTTATTTGGATATATATATATATATATATATATATATATATATATATATATATATATATATATATATATATATATATATATATATGTATATATATATATATATATATATATATATATATATATATATATATATATATATATATATATATATATATATATATATATATATATATATATATATATATATATATATATATATATATATATATATATATATATATATATATATCTATATATATATATATATATATATATATATATATATATATATATATATATATATATATATATATATATATATATATATATATATATGTATAAATCTATATATATATATATATATATATATATATATATATATATATATATATATATATATATATATATATATATATATATATATATATATATATATATATATATATATATATATATATATATATATATATATATATATATATATATATATATATATATGTATATATATATATATATATATATATATATATATATATATATATATATATATATATATATATATATATATATATATATATATATATATATATATATATATATATATAAATATATATATATATATATATATATATATATATATATATATATATTTATACATATATATATATATATATATATATATATATATATATATATATATATATATATATATATATATATATATATATATATATATATATATATATATATATATATATATATATATTTCCCTACTTGCAGAAAAGAAAGTAAAAAATTATCACAAATTGTTTTTTTCTCTCTGGATTTCTGTTAGGTATTACGCTATGTAAAATATTTTACCTTACCAAAAGCATGGTGCTGGAGTATGAGGCACTTATAATAACAGGTTGGCTGTATATTTTCCTAATATATTCAAATGTATATATATTTTGAATGAGGTAGATGCAGTGAAGATCTACTGAAACATTTTTAAATATTCAGAGCATGGCATTTTCCCCGAATTTTAACTTGTCTTATATACTTGCTATATGCATAAGATATTTTTCTTCATGGTATTCTTTTTTCCAATTTAAGACAATTTCTTTCATTCTCTATCTATTCCTCCATCTACCAGTCTGTCTATCTCTGTGTCTATTTCTAAAAGGTATTAAGCATCGTCTTAAATTCATACTGTTACACTGAGCATCAACAGTAACGACTGTAGCTTCAGATAAGAAAATGCCTCCTCATCAGAAAATTATTTATTTGTCAGTCCAAAGACACTGCCTCTCTAACACACATACATGTAACATCATGTGCCTAGAGGATGAGGATGCTCGAGATCTGCACCATTCAATATAAATTGAGTACACATGTATACATTACTATATATCAATTCAACCACACACACACACAGACACACACACACACCGGGCGTTCAGTGACACACGGAATTGCTCCTCTTAAATTTTTAACTGTTTCGAGTGACTAAGTGCTTAGTGGAAAACTTTACCATAATTTCCATAAATCTGAAATCCTGCAGAGTATTGTGAGTACAAAAACTTATATTTGTTGTAAGACGAGACTGTTCATATTAAAGGAAAAAAAATTGAGAACTTTTTCGTGAGGAAGAGAGAGAAGCTGCCGTCCAGTTCTGCCTTGAGGGAAATCTAGAAGAGTTGCCAGAGGTGGAGCCATCACATCACATTACCTATTTTTTTGTGTAAACTGGGGAAAGCTCTTAAGCCGTTTTTACCTGATCCTGTGGTTCTATATATTGTTAAAATCAGTATCCTTCCCATTTATATTAACTAGTTAGTTAGTTTGATACACGAAAAAATTGAATAATAAAAGAAAAAAAAATACCAAATACCCACCTGTCAACAGTACTGAGTTAAGTTGCCAAGTAGTACAGCAGTCTTATTTTCTTCATTTTTTTTTTTTGCTTTTCTTTTAGCTTTCTCTTTTACTATTTTGTTATTTTGTATATATATTGAGTTAAATGTAAAGTCTAAATCCCGTGATAACATATCTTGGTTAGCAAGTCAGTTTATCAGTTAGGAAGAATATATAACAGAAACAGGTGGGTGCCACCTCAAACACAAATTCGAATTTTCCTTCAGGTTTGACTTTTGTTTTTCTTTTTCTTTTATACTTAAATTACCATGGTCAAGTTTTTAAGTTAAGATGTGTGTTACCAGAAAGGAGACAAACTGAGTCACTAAATAGCACTTATATGGAGATATAAAAATTCTGTGTGAAGCTAAATTAGAAGTTTTTCTCTTTTCTTTTTTTTCCTCTTTCTCGTCTTCTTTCTATATTCTGTGAGAGGGAGAACATAAAAATGAAGCCATCTCTGTCCCAAACCTCTCCCACCCATGGGTCGGGAGAAGGGGTAGTCATCAGGGGACTCAAACAGAGAATCAAGAAGTTAGAGGAAATGGTTATAAGCCTTGATGATAAAATTCGGAATATGGATGGAGAAATGAAAGAGAATGAAACACTCAGAGAACAAATAAGATCTTTGGAGGAAGCAAATAAAGCACAAGGGCAGGAGAGAAAGGAACTAGAAAAAAGAATAAAGAAGCTGGAAGGGGAAAAGAGTCAACTAGAATCTAAAGGAATTAGATGTTAGTTCACTGCTCTCTTCTGAGAGAGACGAGATTGCTGCTTGGAATGTTCAGATTAAGGAAAACATTGAACAGTTCAGAAAAGAGTTCCAGGAGCTGAATATGGAAAATGATGCCATGAAAACGTCCTTTGCTGATGCACTAAAGGGGAATGTGGCAGTAAAAGAGGCTGTAAAGGTGGTGGCACTGGAAAACATACAAACAGTTGACTATAAAGAGACAGTAATCGAAAAAATGAATGACGTTGTGATGGAAAGGGCAAACCCACTCATCAGACAGGCACTTGATAAGGAGAAGACAGTGGTAATCTCAGGCATAAGTGAATCCCAGGAGCCAACATGGCAGGGGAGACTTGAAGAAAATAAAGCTAACGTTGTAGACCTGATAAGAAAGCTTGGAGTAGCATGTGGTCCTGAGGATATTGTAAACATACACCAACTAGGTAAATATTCGAGGGAAGGAAAGCCGAGACCAACAAAAGTAACCTTTGAGAGAGGGGAGACATGTAGGGAAATATTGTTGAGAAAAAAAAGTCTAAAAGACCTTCAAGAATGCAAAGAAGTGTTCATTAGACGATACAGAACACAGGAAGAGATGGGAAAGATCAAAAACTTGTTGCAAGAGGCAAGAAGGTTAAATGATGAAAGAAATGAAGAAGAGAAGAAAAATTTTTGTTACAGAATACTTCCAGACAAAGGGGAGATAAAGAAGCTAATGACAGAAGATCAGGGGATGGGGCCTCATTAAGATTGTTATACACAAATGCTGATGGATTAGCTGGTAAGGCAGTAGAATTAAAAGATAGGATTCACAACAGTAAGGCAGATATAGTAGCAATTACAGAGACTAAGTTGAGTGAGGACATAAACAGTGTCACAGTTTTTCCTAAGGGCTTCAGAATACTAAGGGTCGAAAGATCTGAGAGGACTGGTGGAGGGATAGCACTGCTCATAAGTGAGAGGATTCAAGTTGAAGAAATAAACTTGGCTAAAGAAAGTGAGTTCAGGGAATTTCTTGTTGCTCGCATAAATACTGGGTCAGAGAGCATTATAATAACTGTTGTATACAACCCACCAAGGAACCAAAATAGGCTTGAAATTTATGAGGAAAGTCATATAGGTACGATTGAAGTCATAAACTCAGTTGTTAACATGGCACGGGAGAAAAAATGTAGGATTTTGATTATGGGAGACTTTAATCATAAAGAGATAGATTGGATAAATCTTGACCCACACAGTGGTGAGGACTCATTTGGGGCAAGATTCCTAGATTGCGTACAAGGGAATTTCCTACACCAACATGTAATGGAACCAACAAGAGCCAGGGGTGGGGATGAGCCATCACTACTTGATCTAGTGTTCACAGATAATGTGTTGGATATTGAAAATATTGAGTATGAACCACCAATTGGAAAGAGTGACCACTGTGTGTTGTTGATGGAGTATATCATTGAAGACATTCTTCCTGAGAGTAGAGGCACTGAGGACAGGAGGAGGAACTATCCGAAAGGAGATTACATCAAAATGAATGAGCTTTTTGCAGTTATTGACTGGAGAACCTTATTTTACAACAAATCTGTACAAGAAATGTATGACATCTTTTGTGAGAAATATGGGAAGATAGTAGATTGCTGCATACCTGTCACCAAAGTAGGTGTAATTCATGCCAGAGAGAAATGGTTCGATAATGGGTGTAAAAGAGCTAAGGAGTGGAGAGACAAATGCTGGAAAAGGCATAGGAGGAGAAAAAACATAAATGCCTGGCAAACCTACAAAAGAGCAAGAAATGACTACCTAAGTAAAAGGAGAGAGGCAGAGAGAGATTATGAGAGGGACATCACCAGGAAGGCTAAAGAAAATCCCAAGCTTTTCCACAGCTTTATCAGAGGAAAACTGAAGGTAAAAGAACAGGTTTTAAGGCTAAAGAGAGCGGATGGAAGCATCACTGAGACGCACGAAGAGATCTGCAAAGAATTGAACAAGGAGTTTCAGTCAGTATTTACAGTAGAAAATACCCCACCCCCTCAGATTGCAGTGATAGAAGCTCAAGGGCCGGTATTAGAGAACATCAACCTTACAGCCACAGAGGTATGCAAAGCGCTGATGGATTTAGATGTTCATAAAGCTACAGGTCCTGATGACATATCCCCTCATGTGCTTAAAAAATGCGCAAGCACAATATCCGTGGCACTAAGTATCATATTTAAGGAGTCACTGGAGTCGGGGGAGATTCCAAGATGCTGGAAACAAGCAAATGTGATACCTATCTTCAAAAAGGGGAGGGATACGGCTCTGAACTATAGACCAGTTTCCTTGACCAGCATAGTCTGCAAAGTTATGGAGAAACTACTAAGGAAACATATCTCTCTTCACTTGGAATCCTTCAACTTTTTGTCAGTGAGGCAACATGGCTTCAGAGAAGGAAGATCAACAGTAACAAACTTATTAGAATTTTATGATGAGGTAAGCCAAATCTTACAGAAAAGAGAGGGCTGGGCAGATTGCATATTCCTAGACTTCCAGAAAGCGTTTGACACTGTTCCACATGGGAGACTTATTAGGAAGCTGCAATCAATGGCTAGAATAGGTGGAAATGTCTTGAAATGGATAAAAACTTACTTAGAAGGAAGGGAACAGAGGGTTAGAGTAAGACACTCAGTGTCTGAATGGAGAAGAGTTAGTAGTGGAGTTCCACAGGGTTCAGTTTTAGGGCCACTTTTGTTCCTTGTATATGTAAATGACCTACCAGAGTCTGTAAATTCATTCATGAATATGTTTGCAGATGATGCAAAGATTGTGAAGAAAGTAAAAAACGAGAACAATGGTAGAGAACTTCAGGAGGATCTAAATAATCTGCATGAGTGGTCAGAAAAGTGGCTAATGAAATTCAATACCTCAAAATGTAAGGTAATGAGAATGGGTACAAGTGCAAGAAGGCCCAAGCTTGACTACTCGGTGGCTGGAGTACAACTTCAAGAGACAGAAAATGAGAGAGATCTAGGAGTAAACATACTGGCAGATTTGTCTCCAGAAATACATATAAATGGTGTAGTAAGGGCAGCATATGCATTCTTTTCAAATGTAAGGGTAGCCTTCAGGCACATGGACAAGGAAATGTTCAGAAATATTTATGTAACCTATGTGAGGCCAAAACTCGAATATGCAGCCCCCTTTTGGAATCCGCACTTGAAAAAGCACATAGCTAAGCTTGAAAAAGTTCAAAGACATGCCACGAAACTGGTGCCAGAAATACGCAATCTCGGTTATGATGAGAGGCTGAGGGAATTAGACTTGCCATCACTCGAAGCTAGAAGAGTAAGGGGGGATATGGTGACAGTCTTTAAATTCCTTCATGGTTATGATAGAGTGGATAGGGATCGATATTTCGATATGGCTGGCTCTAGAACTAGAGGTCATAGTTTGAAGCTTCGTAAGAAAACTTGTTTGCAGGATGTAAGGAAATACTTTTTCAGTGTAAGAGTAGTTGATAATTGGAATTCGCTAAGCGAGGAGGTAGTTAATGCTATCTCAATCCATAGTTTTAAGGACAGGTACGATAAGTATCACTAAGTCTAAAAATGGAACCGATGAGGAGACGTGAAGATACGAGCTTTGGGCTCTTTCCCGTAAACACAATTAGGTAATCACAATTAGGTAATCACACACACAAAGAGAGAGAGAGAGAGAGAGAGAGAGAGAGAGAGAGAGAGAGAGAGAGAGAGAGAGAGAGAGAGAGAGAGAGAGAGAGAGAGAGAGAGAGAGAGAGAGAGAGATTAAAACTCTCTTTAAGATGCTTAGAAGCACTGTGTTTCATAAAATTCATGGCCCTCCTCAGAAGCCATCCTTCCTGAAGAAAACACTCATTTGCTTTTTGCAGAGTTGAGTGAAAACACTTTGTCTGAAGCTCCATACTCCTTACGCCATAATGGAAGATCATCCATTTTACATGATAAAGAAAATGAAAATGTCAGGTTGTAACGAAAAATCACTTTAACCTGAGAAGAGAGTAAAATGTCAGGATGCAATGAGGAAAAACAATCATTTTTACTATATAAAAGATATATAAATGTCAGGTTGCAATGAAAAACATAAACATTTTATAGTATATGTCAGGTTATAATGAAAAATCATTTGGTAAGAGTTATTAATTGAAATGAGATAAAAAAAAACCTCTGCAATATTAACAATAAATATTTTCATGTTGTTGTAGAGTCGCTTCACATAATAACAAGGCTGTAATAAAACACCTTTTACTATTTAAAAGATAATTAAGTATCAGAATGGGGGGGAAAATAATAAAAAAAGTAATATATCAGGTTGTTATCAGTAAGAAAAAAATAACTTCCTACACAGAGGATGATATAACGTTGGGTTGTAGTGAAAATTTTTGGAAAAAAGAAAACTTTAAAATGTCAGACTCCAATAAAGAAAAAAAAATACCTGATGAAAATAAAATAGCAGGTTTTTATTTAATCATTTTTCATTATACAATGGACACACAAAATTACACGTGTTTTACATAATAAAAACATACAATTTTCCATGATAAGAGAAATAAAATGTTGCTATGTTAAAAAGAAAAATTAGACTTGATATAGCAG
>JAXCGZ010011852.1:27500-40000 GCA_037179515.1 Halocaridina rubra
TCACTGAAAACCACTCACTCACTTCATTCCCTACCCTAACACATGCTCTACTGCCCTAATACAAACTCTATTCACTTCATGCAACAGTTTACCATCAATTCCATATAACCTCAAAACATTAGACATTGCCTCTCTATCAACTCTAGCATACGCTTTCTCAAGTTCCAAAAATGCAAAATACACATCCTTACCCTTTGCTAAACATTTCTCACATAACTGCCTAACTATAAAAATTTTATCTATAAAACCTCTACCTCTCCTAAAACCACTCTGCAATTCTGCGATCACATTTTCTGCCTTATTCCTAATCCCATTAATCAGAATCCTAATGTACACTTTTCCTACCACACTAAACAAACTTATACCCCTAAATATTACTGCATTCATACACATCTCCATTACCTTTGCATAGGGGCACTATACAAGCAATCACCCATTCCACTGGAACAATTGACAACATAAAGCATATATTAAACACTCTCATTAACTATTCCAATGCAGTTACACCCTCTTCTTTCAACATCTCCGCTCTCACACCATCCATTCCAGGTGCTTTACCTGCTTTCACTTCATACAATGCCATTTTTACCTCCTCTCTTGTAATCTCTCTCTCTCATTTTCATCTCCCATTACTGGCACTTGAAAACCCCCTACTGCCACTATATCTGCTTCTCTATCTTCCTCAACATTCAGCAAACACTCAATATATTCTGCCCATATTTTCCTTGCATCGTTCCCTCTTAACATCTGTCCATTCACACCTTTCACTGTCTCTCCCATCCTCGATCCACCCTTCCTTACTCTCTTCACTTCTTTCCAAAAACTTCTTTTTATTCTCCTCATATGACCTACTAATATCCTGTCCCCACCTAACATTTGCCAAACTTTTCTCTTCCTCTACCTTCCTCTTGGTTTCCACATTTTCTCCCTATATCTTTCATTCTTCTCCCTACTTTTATCACTGCAGCCATTTCTCAAAAGCCCTCTTTTTCTCTTCCACCTTCATTTTCACCCCTTCATTCCACCACTCGCTGCCCTGGCTCATGCCACCTCCAACAAACCTCTTTCAACACACATCACTTACATGTTCCACAAAGCATTCTTTCATCTACCCCCATTCCTCCTCTGACTCCCCAACTTCTCTTACTTTCACCATGTCATATGCCACTTTCAACCTGTCCTTTTATTCCTGTCTCTTCTCTGGCTTTTTCAACTCGTACACTTTCACCATTTCCCTTCTACACCCCCCCTACTCTATTTCTATTTCTATTGCTACTACAACTTTTGCTTCAACTAAAAAAATGATCAGACATTCCAGAAGCCACGCCCCTAAATCCATGCACATCTTTCACTCTACCAATCATGCTCTCTGCTACCAACACATAATCCATCAATGCTCTTTCTTTCACTCTTCCATTTGCCACTCTCATCCATGTATACTTATTTATTAACTTCTTGAAAAAACTATTACATATCACCAACTTTTCCTCCACACACTTATCTAACAGTCTCTCGTCACTCTTATTCCCACCTGGTACCCCATATTTTCCTACAACACCTTCTACCTCTCCATCACCCACTCTGGCATTCAAGTCACCCAACAAAAGTACATAGTCCCTTCTACTCAGACCATCCACACACCTAGTTAACTTATTCCAGAATTAATCCTACTCTTCCTCACTTCTCTCACATCCTTCCCATACACACTAACAAAAGCCCAACATACCCTACCTATCCTAGCCCTCACCCACATCAGCCTAGATGACACTTCTTTCCATTCCACTACCTTATTTACCAACCATTCACTCAGCAATAATGCCACACTTTCTCTCGCTCTATCCCTTTCAACCCCAGACACCCTACCTGCCACATCACCAAATTCCACGTCTCCTTTTCCTTTCATCTTCGTCTCACACAATGCCAGTACATCCATCCTCCTCTTACCAAGCATATATCCAATCTCACATCTTTTGCTCTCTATTGTACTACAACCACGCACATTTAGACACCCCGAAAGTAGAGCTTGGGGAGAAGTTATTCTCCCCTCTACTCCCCTTCTTCTTTGACGTCTCGCAGGAGTTTAATGCAAGGGGGGGGATTCCCAGTCCCCTTGCCCCATCCACTTTTAGTCGTCGCTTACGACACGCAGGGAATACGTTGGGGCTATTCTTTGATGCTGTGCCCGCCACCACAGGGCACTACTACTACTACTACTGCTACTATTACTACTACTACTACTACTACTACTACTACTACTACTACTACTACTACTACTACTACTACTACTACTACTACTACTACTACTGATAATAATAATAATAATAATAATAATAATAATAATAATAATAATAATAATAATAATAATAATAATAATAATAATAATAATAATAATAATAATAATAATAATAATAATAATAATAATAATAATAATAATAATAATAATAATAATAATAATAATAATAATACAAGAAGCAATGCCATTCTGGAAGCATTTTTTTATGTATATTTGAACATTTACGTCCCTTATTTTATAGATTTCTTAGCTGCTTGTAGAAATACAGCATATAAAAGGGGGATTCCCAGTATCCCCGCTCCGCCCCATTAATCCTACATTCACAGCACGCAGGGGAACATGGAGGAGTAGTTGAGGTATGTGTGGATCATGTAGAATGTTTGTTTTTTGACTCCGGCACCCCCTTTACAAGGGGTATTGGGGCCATGAACATAGATAGCTGGATTCATACATTTATGTTATCATATGGTTATCTTAATCTTTCCTTAGTTTTTTTATAGTAATGGTCACTATATTTTTTCTCTCTTACTATTATGTTATGTTTTTCTTCGTTATGCATATATTTATTTTTTTATTTGGATATTTACTTTTTTATTGATTTATACCTGTAGTATATTTCTATTTTTATTAATGTATATATGCATTTACATATTTAGTCATTTTTTGAAATGTTATACTTATTTGCACATTCATTCGCATTATATTTATTATAATTTTTTTTCACAAAAAAAATAGGGAGGGGATAATGTACCCCGATGCTCGGAAATTGCGTCGTGAGCCTTTATACCATAAATGTAAAGCTGCTTTTAAAGTTGCCATAAAAAAGCTGGATATTTGGGAGCTTCTCAGGCTAAATAGCCAATAGATGGGGCGTGCATCGTGAGACGAAAAATGGGCGGCTAAAAGAAAGAGGAAGAGAAAGAAAGCGGAGGAGAAAAATCTTGAGGAGGAAGACAGAAGAATACGAAACAGAAAAGAAAAGAAAAATATTGGAGGAAAGACGGAAGAGGCGATAGAAGAAACATTGAGATGAGAAAGAAAAAAGTAGCAAAATAAATATTGTCTGAAAAGAGAAAGACAATGGAGGGTATCTTTGAAGATATTTGGAATGTACTACCTTCACGTTCATTTACCAATAAGTACATCTCGTCAACTTGTCTTCTTGTTCTAGACTGTTCCGTATGTCAAGTATAGTAAGGAATCTCATATACATGTCTTTCCCAACGTAGTGTCCTTTTTTTTAACTACTTCTTATTTTAAAGAGTTTGGAATATTCATTATGTTTCCAACATGTACGTGTCCTTGCCAAAAAGTCTTGAGTTTCAGTGCATTGTGTTTAGTACAAAAGGTAAGTGCAAATTTGGACAGATTACTTCAGGAGGCGATACAAGCACCACTTTATGCTTGTGAGCAATGCTAAAGCCCCTTTCACAAGAAAAAAGTAAACCAGTCGAATATCCAAAATGACCGCCATTTTGTAAGATTGCTGTGGATAAGCAACTTCTTTTATTATCTTAGTATGAATATGTAGGTTTTGTGGTATACACAGATTATGAATTGGTTTTATTATCCCTTCTTTTGTGAAATGCATCTTTTAATTGTTATACATACCCTCCTGAACAGTAAATTTTCTGATGTGTGTGTTCCCGGACCCCCAATCTCTATCTGTCTGTTACACTATATTCTATGGTTTACTTTTCTTTATTAAATAAAAGATGACCACAATGCCAAGAGGGAAGCATATTGGTGGAAGTGCTTCCTGTGCCAACAGAACAAAAACGAGGAATTGAAATCACCTCTTATATCTTACATTCTAAATTCTCAAGAGAATGATGGATACCTCAACATTGATTAGAACATTCCATGTTGCTTACAATGAACGTTCTCTTTATGATTTTGGAATCTGCTAGACTAGATGAAAGCCTTTGATTAGAGGGAACTTTTAGACAAAACACAATTTTATGTCATTAAACTTGTGAACTAATGTCTAGTAATTCTAAAATACAGAGAGCACAGAAAATAGCCTCCGCTCCATAAAGACTAAGATCAAAACATTATGCTATGCAACCTGAGTGAATATTGTTTAAAGGAATGGAATCAGTATCTTATAATTAGTAAATACATGACCAAGAAAGTGACTAAAAATTCAAGTGGTTGCAATATAGTTTCAGAGCTAGTATTATAAATCTACTTTTACAGTTTCTATACAAAAGTTACTTATTTGTGAGCTTCTCAGGTTAAATAGCCAATGAATGGGGATTGCATGGTAGGACGAAGACGAGCAGTGACGATCTGACCGTCTTTAAGTTTGCTCACATAGGCAGACTTCATCAGGACTTATTTGAGCCAATGTGAGTGAAAACTGCTTATGGAAATTTGATGAACTGGTAGCTCACAGGAAAGGATGGAATATACCCATTGCTTTCCACGGAGATTTGGGTTCAGTTCTCTCAGAGGCATCTGAATACGTTAACTATGAACCACGTATTCCTGCAAAAATGTCAGAAATTTTGCTTTCCAACGTGCTTGATCACAAATAATTTTGATGGACAGTTTCTGAATTAATTATTGCAGATACTGTACTTCTTCAATTTGTTGGCGTTGTAAACCATGGAGCAGATACTGAGTCACAGCTAAGATGTGGTTCTTCCAAAACGGATTTGGCTGTGATGCATTGCTTTCACAGAAATGTTAGTGAAGACATATGAAGTGTGCCAAATTTCAGAGACATTCAAAGGAAAGAGGAAAGTAAGAGCTTTTTCATAATATGTTCCGTTGTCTGTTTTCATCAAGACTAGAGCACGACATCTCATCAAAATTCTGAATGATAATGGTGTCCTCGTGTCCTGTGATAGAGTTTTTAGAATACCTGCTCAACATGGAAAAACAATGCATCTACAACAAAAAGAACATCTTTTCATGGAACGAGCATATCTATCTTTCAGCATCCCACCTCAGATTATCTAGGGTACATTTGATAACTAATACAAATAAAACATAGCAAGTTACTCACAGTTTCCGATTTTCCTGACTGATAAACCAACACTGCACCAGCTTACTTCACAAACAAGAAACCTATTCCTCCTACATCCAGAGTTCTTAAATTGCCCATACAAGGGCCCCAGCTGTCGAATTTACAACTGACACCAGATTATGAATGGCTTGAGAAGGTCAGTTTATCCACCTAATCTGAGCTACTTACAATGCCACACAAAGGAGGAGTGGCTAGTATCAGGAGAACATACTGTCTCTCTTACCTGTTGTCTTGGAGCAGACTCATTTAATTGCCACCATCAACCATGCGATAACATGGATCAAGGAAACATTTTACTTAACCCTGGACAAGTCCCAGTAATCATTGCTGAGCAACCGATATATGCATTTGGAAAGCAAATTCAGTGGCCTCGGCATGATCAATATGATGAAGACAAGTTCTTACTCCTTTTTGGTGGCCTCTGCTTAGAGATGGCGGCCCGGATATACTATATTTCAAGAAAGTGGTTGGACAGGTGTCCTAGTTGAGGCGGGCACCACATCATCTGGAACTGCAGACTCATTTCTATCATCTGATTGTAACAAGAACCCGCCAAGTTCTTCAGATAAGAGCAAGCAGTTTATAGTGAGTCTTATAAAGATGGCTTACACACATTATTCCCTAGTTATTGAGGAAGAGGAACAGATAAGTTTTGATGATTGATATGAAAGACAGAAAGGAGAAATTTAATAGTTTCACTTCTCGTACCTTGTTCTGGTGAATGAGTTGGCAATTTTCACTGATACGCGCATTCAGAGAAAAGAAGTTTACACTGTAGTGTGAGTCATTGTCTAAGCTGATGCCATATTTCTTTGCAAACGATAATAGCAACCATGCTTGATGGTTCCTCATTCAACGAAGCTTTTGAAGATGGAAGCTAGCACAACTATGCCAAGCCCACGTCCCGTTAAATGGATATTCGGCTGTAAAACCAGCCAGAATCGTGATGACCCACAACCAAGGAAAAGTAAATCACGCCAGGTTGCACCTTGTTATGGGCGATGCACAGAGAGATCGCCCAGCCTTTGCAAATTGGCGAGGGCTACCGCACCATAAGCAAGTGTGGCTAAAGAAGTGAGCTCCAATTATCCTGGGGATGGTAACACTGACTGCTGGGACATGTCGAGGAAATGAGGTGGTGGAGTTCATGGAGAGGAGAAGAGTAAACAAACTTTGTGTGCAGGAGACTATATGGAGGGGCAACGATATTAATGCAACAACAGAAGGAAGGAATGGAGTTGGAATAGCGGTGTTAGTGGAAATGGAAGAATATGTAACTGAAGTGGAGAGAGGAGGGGATAGGCTGCTAACAATTAGACTAACAAATGGAGATTGCACAATAGGTGTGGTTAGCGCATATACACCACAGACAGGGTCAACGAACTAAGAAGAGGAATTCTGGAGGAATCTACAAAATGAGATGGAAAGAATTGCTGCGGAGGAAAGAGTGGTGTTAGAAGCTAATCTGAATGGGCATGTTGGAGCAGGAAATGAGGGAGTCAAGAGGATACATGGAGGTCATGGGCTTGGAAATGTATATGCAGATGGTGAATGTAAAATAGACCTGGTCAGCTCATTTGACCTGGTATATGATAATACCTTCTTCAGTAAGGGACAAGAGTATTTAGCACGTACAAAAGTGGAAATAATTCCTCCCAGATAGACTACCTTATGCTTAGAAAACCAAATTTGGAGGAATTAAAGACTGAAAAGCTACGCCAAGAGACCATGTGGCACCACACAACCTGCTACTAGTGATGGATATGGATATAAAAATACAAAGAAAAGGAAAGAGAAGGTTTGAGAAGAGGTTACGCTGGGCAGCACTGAAGGAGGATTCAAGGTACTAGGTAGCGAATGTAGGCACAGAGGGAGTACAAGACTGGTGGTAGTTGAATGCGAAGATTATGAGAAGACTGGCCAGAGAAGTACTAGCAGCAACATCATGGAAACTATGTACAATTAGAGAAGAATGGTAGTGGAGAAAAAAAACATAAAAATGTGACAAAAAAAGCAATGGGAGCAAATAAAATGCAGGAAGATAAGAGGTAGTGTAGTAAAGCAAAGAAGTTTGCAAGGAAAGAAGTGGTTATGGCTAAGGCAGAGGCTTGTCATTATATGTTTGAGTGCAACACTTGAAGGAGAGAAAAAAATATACAGGATAGCGAGGAGTAGGACCAAGCCAATAAATGATGTAAATCATGTGAAGCAGATTAAGGTTGCAAGTGAAGTGGCACTAGATGATCAAAAAAAATACGAGAGAGATGGAAGGAGTACTTTGAGGGCCTGTTGAATGAGGAAAACACGCGGGATCATCATTGATGGTGGGATACCATACCCAGGTTTCACTGTCTATTTAGAGAGAGAAGTGGTGAGAACATTTAAAAGAATGAAAAACAACAAGGTGACTGGACAAGATGAAATCCCAGTGGAGGTCTGGAAAACCCTGGGAGAAGTGGGATTGATTTGCATTAGAATCTAATCTGCAGAGGAAGAGTAGCAAGAGGAGATACCAGATGGGGAGAGAGAAAATGTATTGTTACCCTTTTTCAAGGAGAAAGGGGGTGTACAAAAGTGTGAAAATTATCGGGATTAAATGATTTTCATACACAATGAAGCTTTGGAAAGGATACTGGATGCGAGGCTGTGGTTGGAGGAGGAGATATCCAGAGGTCAGAGTGGGTTCATGTCTGGAAAAGGAACCACATATCCAGTATTTATATTGAGACAATTGGCAGGTAAGTATAGAAAAAGAACTACATATGGTGTTTTTAGATCTAGAGAAGGTCTATGATAGGATACCGAGACAGGAACTGAGGAGCTGCTTGAGAGAAGAAGGGTATCAGAAAAACACGTAAGATTGGTAAAGGAAATATACAGGATTGTTTAGACGCAAATGAGGAGTGAAAGAGGTATGACAGGTAATTTTGGAATGGAGTGGTGGTACTCCCTGTCATACAGTGCAATAATAAAATTCTGTAAGTCTTTAATATCCTCATATCCAATTTCCAGTAGGATATTGGCTCAACTGTTTGAAACATCAAATGACTCTCCACACACACTTCTTATGATAATCATTCCAAATTTATACTTTTCCTTGGAGAGTTGATGCTACATCATAACCAGCATAAGGGTGAAAGAAGTGGTATCCATACGCCTTTTCAAGGCAAATAATTGAAGCATTGTCAAGCACAGCTGTCCATCTACGGGTTAGATATCTGACCAAACAGAATCCACAGTCCATGCAGTCTAGTCTATTTCAGTGACAGAAGTAAGCTGAAAGCAATAATAACAATATTAGTAATACTGGTTTTGGAGACTGCTTCTATACCCCTTCTTTGTTACATACTTTGAATTCATAATAATACATCTATCTGGTTTCTCACATGAACAAGAAGCCATATTCTCTACAGGTACAACCTAATTACTCATGACAGCTTCTCCTTTTGACACAATAGTAGCGTTGAATGTCTGCATCGTCTCCACTTTTTCTCCTAAAAAGTGAAAGAGCTCTTTCATATTGGTATTGACTCGCAAACAGTCTTGCCAGTTTCCTGATGGCTTGCTTGCACCGGTAACCTCTTCTTTACACATCTCCCCTCTTTTGATTCACATTTTAGATTTTGGGGTATGTGCCTAAAACACAATGTCTGTTCTCTTGCATTTTGCAAAGGGTGCTATCACTTAAAGATGTAGGAAATAGATGCTTCTCATGTTGGAAGCACGCATGTAGATCGCATTGCTTACTCAGATAGGAAATGAAAAGTTGAGAAAAGAGGTGGTAATCTGTTTTCAATGTCTTACATTTTGGGCCTCTGCTTGAAGAAAGGAAGTTTTTTTTTTTAATAGGTTTAATGAACAACCACACATTTAGAACCCAGTTGTTCTATAACCTTCGAATTTCTTTTAGTCTTGTCTAACAATGTGTAGTACTTTAGACACTAGCCCACCACCATCAGAATATCCATTGTCTTCATTACTAAAGTGAGGAGATCCTTTGAGTCTTACATACATAAATTTCCAGTTTGCATAGTTGTTTTTTGCTTGTCTAGCTTCTAAAAAAAAATACCTGTTTTCCTTGCTCATGTTGGCTTGTGTTTTCTATGATATCTTGTCCTTGTGATAATACTTCAAACTTATTGCCGAAATTGCTCACTCCTAGTCTTCCTACCAACTTCTAAGGGCTGAAATATATTTTTTTCAGTTCAACAGCACTACAGTCGCCCTTGAGAACTGCATTCACCTTATCATGGGCCTGATCGATGGCTGCAGCCAAGAACTTTCATTGAGATCTATATACCACAAACTTTCCAAGGCAAAGCGTCCTAGTCATGTCTGAATATTTATCATGAATAGATAGCATGTCTCTCAGATGAATGAAGAGCCATCATCTTCTTCTTTATCAGCTTTATTAGCTTGTCTTTATACAGGTTTGCTTTTTTTGATGAGCTGTCACCACCTGCCTCTGTCTCCTGTCATGATGTTATCGAGACCCTTCTCTTTATATTCGCTGCTATGGGATCATTCCACCTTGTCTTGGGCCTTCCTATCCTTCTTCTTCCCTGTACTTCCATATTCAGTGCTCTTTTATCGTCACTTTATTCATTAATCCCCATGGTGTGCCTGTACCATCTAAGTCTTGCCTCCTGCCTTTTCTTTGAAACCTCCATTACGTGAGTTTCTAATGCTATCTTCCCTTGTCATGCTACACATCCATTGCAGCATCCTCATTTCAGCAACCTCCATCCTACTCTTGAGTGCTCTCTTCATAGGTAATCCTCTGTTTTGTACGTCATTGCTGGTGTTATCACAGTTTTGTATGCCTTTCTTTTTTAATTTAACTGTCATTTTCCTGAGGCACAGCCCTCCTGACACGTCTCTCCAACTCCTCCATTAAGTGTAGATTCTTCCAGTAATTTCATTTATATCACTACCATTTGCTGCTAAGGTGGATCCAAAGTAATTAAAAGCATCAACCCTCTTCAGTTTCACACCATGAAGGCTAATAAAATCACGTCTATCCTGTTCCTGTTCTGTACACACCATATATTTTGTCTTTTTTCTACATATTTTCATTCCTCTGCTCTCCAGTACTGATCTCCACTCATCTAGTTTGCGCTCTATTTCTTCTTTAGACTTACTCACCAAAACCATATCGTCAGCATACAGCATGTCCCATGGTTCTCCCTCTCTTATGTCCTCCATCAACACATGGAAGAGGATATTGAAGAGGAAGTGGCTCAGTACAGAGCCCTGATATAGTCCAACCTCCATTCCAAAGCTGCTTGTCATACCCGTTTCACTCCTCATTTGCGTTTTAATAATCCTGTGCGTTTTCTTTACCAATCTTACATATTTTTCCGATACCCTCCTTCTCTCAAGCAGCTCCTCAGTTCCTGCCTCGGTATCCTACATAGACCTTCTCTAGATATATAAACACCATATGTAGTTCGTTTTCTATACTTACCTGTCAATTTTCTAAGTATAAATATTTGTTA
Organism: Halocaridina rubra; assembly: GCA_037179515.1. NCBI lineage: Eukaryota > Metazoa > Arthropoda > Malacostraca > Decapoda > Atyidae > Halocaridina > Halocaridina rubra. The sequence goes on from JAXCGZ010011852.1 coordinate 38,326, forward strand.
TGTGGTTCCTTTTCCAGGCATGAGTACACCTCCCTTGTCATTGAAAATTGATACCAATCCATTTTCCCTCTTTCCATCTGGTATCGCCTCTTGCTACTTTTATTTTATGCAGATTATTTTCTAATGCAATTCAATTCCCACTTCTTCCAGGGTCTCCCAGACCTCCACTGGAATTTCATCTGGTTCAGTCACCATGTTTTTCATTCTTTTAAGTGTTCTCACCACTTCTGCTCTCTCTACACATACAGTGGAACCTGGGTATGGTATCCACCATCAATGATGATTCCATGTGTTATTCTCATTCAACAGGCCCTCAAAATACTCATTCCATCGCTCTCATATTTTTCTTGATCATCTAATGCCACTCGACTTGCATCATTAGTCTGCTTCACATGATTTACATCATTAGTTGACTTGCTCCCACTCCTCGCTATCCTGTATATTTTTTTCTCTCCTTCAGCTGTTTTCAGTCAAATAGATCACGACAAGCCTTTGTCTTGGCCATAACCACTTCTTTCGTTGAAATCTTCTTTGCTTTACTATACTACCTCTTATCTTTCTGCTTTTTATTTTGCTCACATCGCTTTTTTGTTTCCTTTTTTAATTTTTAGCACATAATTTGGGCCATTTCTCCACTACCATTCTTCTCTAATTGTACATAGTTTCCAAGATATTACTGCTAGCACTTCTCTGGCCACTCTTCTCAAAATCTTTGCATTCTCCTACCACCAGTCTTGTACTCTCTCTGTGCCTACATTCGCTATCTAGTACCTTGCATTCTCCTTCAGTGCTGTCCATCGTAGCCTCTTCTCACACCATCTATTTCCATTTCTTTGTGTTTTTAAATTCATGTCCATCACTAGTAGCAGGTTGTGTGGTGCCACATGGTCTCTTGGCGTAGCTTTGCAGTCTTTTAATTCCACCAAAATTGGTGTCCTATGCATAAGGTAGTCTATCTGGGTGGAATTATTTCCACTCTTGTCGCTTACAGGGGAAGGTATTATCACATAACAGGTCAAATGAACTGACCAGGTCTATTATACGTTCGCCATCTGCATATACATTTCCAAGCCCATGACCTCTATGTATCCTCTTGATTCCCTCATTTCTTTCTCCAATATGCCCATTCAGATCAGCTCCCACGTGTCAGGGCAACTAATACCAGGATGACTCACTCCCGGAAAATTCATATCGGGTAATTCATACCTGGACAATTGATATCTAGGACATCTGATATATAGGACAACTCATAACATGTATAAAGTGATAACAATTTAATTTTGAAAAGAAATCAAGTAAGAACACGCATGCTTTGTCACTGACAAGCATTATTATTTGGAGACAATGAAAGCTAAAAACATTAAAGTCTGTCAATATATAAAGAATTTACTAAAACTGAAACTTAGTGCAGATTATATGCGACAGATTTTAAGAAACACATTTTCTGGCAAGGATTATACTTTTCAAATAAAGGTATAAGTCAGTTGTTGCAGTCTTTGTGAACCTGTTTTGAACCTATTTGCACTCCCCGTTTCAAATCAATTTTCTCTTTCTACGCCAAAATCGCCTCCAACATTAGTGTATTTATTAATTTCCAGATATTCGGATGTTGGCATATAATTGAATTTTGTAAGGCATTATGAAAACCTTCAAGGATGTTACTAGTTCTGGTCAT
>JAXCGZ010011852.1:45000-59221 GCA_037179515.1 Halocaridina rubra
AGTCTAATTGTTAGCAGCCTATCTCCACCTCTCTCCAATTCAGTTACAAATTCTTTCATTTCCATTGATCACTATTCCGACTCCATTCCTTCTTTCTGTTGTTGCATTAATATATTAGAGTTTGTATCCATCTCCTAAATCCTCTGCTTGTTACCACTCAAACTAGTCTATTGCACACATAGTTTGTATACTCTTCTTCTCTTCATCAGCACCACCACCTCTCTTCCTCGACTTGTCCCAAACAGTCGGCGTTGCTATCCCCAGGATAATTGGAGCTCACTTCTCTAGCCACACTTGCTTATGGTGCGGTAGCCCTTTCCAATTTGCAGAGGCAGGGTGATTTCTCTGTGCATTGCTCATAACACGGTACATTCTGGTGTGGATACTTCTCCTTGGTTGTGGATTACTACGATTCTGGCTGGTTTTACGGCCGAATATCCATTTAACGGGACGTGGGCTTGGTATAGTTGTTCTAGCTTCCATCCTCAAAAGCTGAGTTGAATGACGAACCATCAAGCATGGTTGCTATTATTGTTTGCAAAGAAATATGGCATCAGCTTAGACAATGACTCACACTACAGTGTAAACTTCTTTTCTCTGAATGCTCGTATCAGTGAAAATTGCCAACTCATTCACCAGAACAAGGTACGAGAAGTGAAACTATGAGTATTATCTTTTCTGTCTCTCATATCAATCATCAAAACTGATCTGTTCCTCTTCCTCAATAGCCAGGCAATTATGTATGTAAGCCATCTTTAGAAGACCCTCTATATACTGCTTGTTCTAATCTGAAGAACTTGACGATTTCTTGTTACAATCAGCATGTCGTAAGAAAAGTTTAAGAAATAGAGTGAAACAGAAAGGGGAAATGTGGTTGGGGAAAGTCAAGTGTGTAATTGATACTCACCATGTATATTCTTGGCTGGAGGGCGTTTTGACAACTATATAAATTGTTATGCCTTAATCATCTCACAATGTAAGTGCCAAGCGCAGGTAGAGGTCAAAGTTGCTCAACCAGTTGCAGACCTTCCCACGACAAACATCCATATGTGTGTACCTACGTGCACCTGTAAAATCACTCATAGGCCTTCATGATGCCACGCCTAAAAACCACCCACAAGGGAGGAGAGTTCCACCAGCTGGAAGCCTATTGGCAGTCTGTCCAAGCTGCCCACGCCCTGCCATCTTAGTCATACAAGAAATAAGGGTCAGTCATACACAGAGTGTCAGTTGGAAGTTAGAACTGTTTGGGGCAGAAATAAGATCTTATAAATTTTTCCTAAGGGGATGGGGGGGGGGTATTGAAGCATCAAGGAATCATGTAGCTTCTAAATAAAATTAAATGTCAAGTACTTGGAATATCTATTATCAACTCACACACTGTAGCACTGGCCTGTCAAGATCAACAACAATATGACATTGGTGGCAGCGCGGTACGATTCACGCCTAAATTATTAGAAAAGAGACCACTCTTTCATGCCAGTGGAAACTCATGCAAAGAGAAAAAGAATTATGAATACAGAAGAAACTTCAAGATGCTTAAAAGCAAGCTACACTGAGAGCGATGCCTCAGGCTCCGATAACGGTCAGAGTAATGAGAAAGCAAAACCAGTCACACCTCTCCCCCGTTCCCGTTTAGGCAAGGTACCCCGCAGTAAGACTTGTCCCATGCATTTGGACTTCGAAGGAAAGTTGCTGAAACTTCGTTCACGAAGGCTGATAAATGTCCACTAGGAGAGAAATTCAGCACGATTCATGTATATCACCGTGCACCACACTGTGAATGTGGCTTTGAGGAACAGCACTTCTATCAGGCTTTATTTGTTGATGAATTCGACTAAGAAGATGCCTGTGATGGTGATTCGGCGCTTTAGTGAGACATATGGACGATGTCAGCGAGAAAACCAACGATCCCAGAAGTAAGGAAAACCTCCTCCTCCAGTGCCTGTGGCCGTGATGTCCTTCTAGCAGCATCCCAAAATAGTAAGTACTTGTAATTTCTATCCAGTGAGTAATGGGACAATTATTAAAAGAAATTGAGGTCGGAGGACTTCGCCAATTTACCTTGTAGTTATGCTCTGACTCAGCCACCCCACATATAAAAGGGTGTATGGCTTTAGTAAATTAATAGAAGTAGAATTGCTGTACCCAATACTAGCATGGATAATTTGAACTAATAGTTAAAAGCAGTAATAAACTCAATTTTTGTTATAATTTGAACAATATAATGAGTAATTGCATTTGAAGGGTGTTTCAGTTATTTTTATTATTGCCTAAGTATTAAACAGACAAAGGTATTGATTTTAATTGAAAAAAAATTTATGTATGTGTCAAATTATTTTTATATTAATTTCTTAAAGCGAAAGTAGAGAAATTTTATCGAGAAACATTTGCTAAAAGTGACAGTGTTTTAAAATAGAATATAAGTAGTAGAGTTTATATATACTCCAAAATGCGTGTAAGAATTTAGTGAGAAATATAACTGAATCCTCTATTAAGGTTTTTCTTTTATCAAGTGTGATTTCCAAGAAAGGAATGCGGAAGTGACCGATCAATCTCTCGAATTCGCTATTTTGAGGTAATAGTTACTGTACTGATTTTTGCTATTAAACACGTGCATGATATACCCTTTGAAGAATAAGAGAACTTGTTTGATGTTATTAAGATTTTTGCTGTTCGATATAAAGAGTTTTTTTTTTCGCTCATTAAAATGTTATGCAGGCAGGGAAAGAGAGTAGAGTAAATTATGCTGTGATATGGAGGTTAGGACGTCACCCTACTATGCCATAGTGGGGAGTATAGGGAGGACCTAGGACCGTTGACACAGTCATGTGATGCCTGGGCAGACCGCGATTTCACAAACACACTCCTTCAGAGTGACGGGGAAAGAAGTCAGCGCTGCAAACAGAGCTTTCAGGGGAAATGTTTAAAGAGAGTGAGTTGAGAGTATGAATGAGTGAGAGACAAAACGAGTGTGACTGAACAGGGGTATAATGAGAGGGATGCTCTCATGGGTGGAGTCGCGAGATGTTCGTTAAGAAGCAGGGAGGACTCTTCCCCTGGGTCACACGTGTCATAATGCAAGCCATATGCGGGTAGTTTTAACGGGAGGTGCTGCAGCCATTGCAATATCTATTGAAAGATATTTCTGAGGCAACGTGATATTCCACCTGCCCAGGTATGGCCGAGATGAAGATTTTTTTATCTTTGTTTTGTCCCCTACTCCGCCAAGGAGATTATTATTCAATTTTCGAAAATTCCAAGAGAGATATTAAGTGATAAAGGACGCGAATCTATGAATGATTTTTTTTTATTGTTTTTTTATCTGCAGTATTTACATTAAATGTCCGAAAGATCATGCTAAATAGATAAAATAAAACTATGAACTTTAAGCCATGATAATGTTTGTCACCATTATTTCAGCTTGATCATAAAGGGAGTGTAAACTCAAAAGAAATGACAACAATAATGTCACACAGCCGATTCCTGTATTTAAAAGAGATGAAGTCGATCCAGAAACCAAAGAGACAGGGGAGGAACAGTGCCTGCACGCAACCCCCCCCCCCTAAAAGCTAGCCATCTGAAGTCCAGAAGACAGATATTGACTGTATTTTGGGTATGAAAGGAAAAAGAGCAAAAAAAGGGAAGTACCTACCCGATCATAAGCATAGTAAAAGAGTAAAAATATATGTTTTCCCCTGTCTCCTGAGGTAATTCTGTTGAATAGTCACTCGATAAAATTAAATTTGAGTTCGTAGAAAAAAAAAATATTATTTTTTATGTACGATTCCTTAACCCTTTATCGGGCAAAGGGCCTGAACAGGGTGCTTAATTCATCATTTTTGGCGACATGCTGGCGCCAATAAAATGTGTCAATTATGCTCACATCACTTTTAGTCAATAGCAGCACGTCTTGGCTGTGCTTTACGACAGTTTGGGTTTGATATTCCTCACAGTTTTCTCTCACCTGGTCTTACAAGAGAGCATACTATGTTTTGACAGCAAATTGAGCAGATCTGCGTCGAGTGACTCCTCATTTTGTAGCTACAGAGACCCGAGAAATGGAGGTAAGTTCTTGAAATATTTTTTTTTTCATGGCTAAATAGTTGTTGATCATCTTGAGATAATCCAGAAAAGTTTTTGTGACTGCTAAACCTATGAAAACATTGTGTGAAAAAAAGAGAAAAACTTGAAGAGCCAGTACTGGCTTTGCTAAAATCTAGATATATTGTATCGTATTCTTTGCCACAATCTACTGCCTCGTAAACTTCTGAATAAAAAGACAGTAAGTTTGTAAGGCACGAAAAACCCTTAAGAAACCCGTGTTGTGAAAGTTTTATCAGTCTGTGTAATTCTAGATGTGCCCTTATTTTATTTGCAATTATGGATTCTAGAATCTTACCCACTGTTGACGTTAAACTTACCAGCCTATAATTATTCTTTTTAACTCGTTCTCCTTTTTTAAATATTGGTACCACATCTGCCAATTTCCACTCCATGGGTACCGATCCTAATTTTATTGAATTATTAAATAATGCAGTTAGTGGACAACTAAGCTCTTCCTTGCATTCCTTTAATATTCTAGCATATATTCCATCAGGTCCCGGAGATTTATGAGCCTTTAATTTATCTATTTCTTTTATTACCTCCTCTCTCGTAATATTTATTGAACTAAGTATATTATCGGGACTGTCTCTGTAAATGAATTCTACTTCCGGAATATTTTCCAAGTTTTCATTGGTAAATACAGATAAGAAATAATCATTTAAACATGTACACATCACTTTATCGTCATCTGTGATATGGCCATTGGCTACTTCAATTGGTCCGACTTTTTCCTTAAATTTTGTTTGATAATGTTGATAAAACCCTTTAGGATTTTCTTTAGCTTCTCCTGCTATTCTAACTTCGTATTTTCTTTTCGACTCTCTAACTATCTTTTTAACTTCCCTGTTTAATTGTATATATTGCTGCCTCACCTGCTCTTCACCTCTTTTTAGTTTCCTGTATATTCCTCTTTTAATACCTATAAGATTCTTTATTCTAATGTTCATCCATTTAGGGTCATTTTTTCTTGATCTGCAATGTTTCATGGGAATATAGTCTCTGACTATTCTTAAGAGTCATGACAAAATTGTTATATTCCTCATCCAAATTTATATTAACTGACGGACTGCTGTTCTTTCCTGTGAGAGAATTTAATGTATTGATCTTATCTTGTGATAATCCTGGGCATGTGGTACTCAAATTTCGGGGTAATCCGCTACCTGCGACCTGACCTGCTGGATTAACTACCCACATCTGTACCCCAGAAATCCCTTCCCATACCTCATTAGATAATTTAGTTTTTAAGCCCTCAAAATCTCCTGCTCTAAAGTTTGGAACAATATTCTTATTTTTCTTTATAGTTTCCTTGAAAATTATGTTAAATCTAATGGAATCATGGTCACTGTTGCCCAATTTTTCACCAACTTCTAAATTTGTAACCATATTCTCTCTATTACTAAGAACTAAATCTAGTGTATTCACCCCCCGTGTTGCTTCAAGTACATGCTGAGAAAGGAAATTGTCTTCTACTACTTCCAAAAACTCCTTAGAGCTACTATCACCTGTTATGGTTTCCCAGTTTATATGTCTAAAATTAAAATCGCCTACAATGCAAACTCTATTTGACCTGGTCACTTTAGAAATTTCATCGTATATAACTTGCCACTCTATATTGTCTAGATCAGGTGGTCTGTAGACTACTCCTACAACTAGACTTTCTATATTATTTTTAATTTCAACCCATAAGGTTTCTGAATTTAGATTTGTCTTAATTCCAGACTTAATGCAGCTTCTGAGGCTATCTTTAATATACATAATTACCACTCCCCCTCTTCTATCTGCACTACGATCAGCATTATAAAGTTTATATCCTGTAATTATGTACTCAGCGTTAAGGTGTTTGCTTTCTAAATTAATCCAACTTTCACTAATGCATATTATATCCGGTCTCTAACTACATACTATGGCTCTCAGTTCTTCTATCTTGTTACCTAAACTACGGCTATTTGTATAATATACTTTTAAACTTTTTCTAGCTTTACCCTTCTTGTGGCTATTCTTTTTGTTAATATTTGTTCTATGTAACAAATGGTTCTTATCCTTAGACTCCCAGTTATTTGACCCACTATTTACTGAACCCTTACTGACTAATTTCTCTGCACAAGTATTATTCATTTCATTATTTGTGTCTAACAAAAACCCCCTACCTCTCTGTCTATCATACCAGCCAATACCGAGACACCTGAATTAGAAAGATGCACTCCATCCCTTGCATAAATATGCTTACGACTAGTGAAGTGATCCCACCCGTCTATAAAACCTATATTATTCTCCCGACAGAAGACTTTCATCCTAGCATTTACTCCTATAGCTCGAGACCACCACTCTGAACTTTGGCTAAGCCTAGGGAGAATACCACACATCACAGGAACTGCACCCCTTTTCCTGATCTTATATATATATATATATATATATATATATATATATATATATATATATATATATATATATATATATATATATATATATATATATATATATATATATATATATATATATATATATATATATATATATATATATATATATATATATATATATATATATATATATATATATATATATATATATATATATATATATATATATATATATATATATATATATATATATATATATATATATATATATATATATATATATATATATATATATATATATATATATATATATATATATATATATATATATATATATATATATATATATATATATATATATATATATATATATATATATATATATATATATATATATATATATATATATATATATATATATATATATATATATATATATATATATATATATATATATATATATATATATATATATATATATATATATATATATATATATATATATATATATATATATATATATATATATATATATATATATATATATATATATATATATATATATATATATATATATATATATATATATATATATATATATATATATATATATATATATATATATATATATATATATATATATATATATATATATATATATATATATATATATATATATATATATATATATATATATATATATATATATATATATATATATATATATATATATATATATATATATATATATATATATATATATATATATATATATATATATATATATATATATATATATATATATATATATATATATATATATATATATATATATATATATATATATATATATATATATATATATATATATATATATATATATATATATATATATATATATATATATATATATATATATATATATATATATATATATATATATATATATATATATATATATATATATATATATATATATATATATATATATATATATATATATATATATATATATATATATATATATATATATATATATATATATATATATATATATATATATATATATATATATATATATATATATATATATATATATATATATATATATATATATATATATATATATAAATATATATATATATATATATATATATATATATATATATATATATATATATATATATATATATATATATATATATATATATATATATATATATATATATATATATATATATATATATATATATATATATATATATATATATATATATATATATATATATATATATATATATATATATATATATATATATATATATATATATATATATATATATATATATATATATATATATATATATACATATATATATATATATAAATATATATATATATATATATATATATATATATATATATATATATATATATATATATATATATATATATATATATATATATATATATATATATATATATATATATATATATATATATATATATATATATATATATATATATATATATATATATATATATATATATATATATATATATATATATATATATATATATATATATATATATATATATATATATATATATATATATATATATATATATATATATATATATATATATATATATATATATATATATATATATATATATATATATATATATATATATATATATATATATATATATATATATATATATATATATATATATATATATATATATATATATATATATATATATATATATATATATATATATATATATATATATATATATATATATATATATATATATATATATATATATATATATATATATATATATATATATATATATATATATATATATATATATATATATATATATATATATATATATATATATATATATATATATATATATATATATATATATATATATATATATATATATATATATATATATATATATATATATATATATATATATATATATATATATATATATATATATATATATATATATATATATATATATATATATATATATATATATATATATATATATATATATATATATATATATATATATATATATATATATATATATATATATATATATATATATATATATATATATATATATATATATATATATATATATATATATATATATATATATATATATATATATATATATATATATATATATATATATATATATATATATATATATATATATATATATATATATATATATATATATATATATATATATATATATATATATATATATATATATATATATATATATATATATATATATATATATATATATATATATATATATATATATATATATATATATATATATATATATATATATATATATATATATATATATATATATATATATATATATATATATATATATATATATATATATATATATATATATATATATATATATATATATATATATATATATATATATATATATATATATATATATATATATATATATATATATATATATATATATATATATATATATATATATATATATATATATATATATATATATATATATATATATATATATATATATATATATATATATATATATATATATATATATATATATATATATATATATATATATATATATATATATATATATATATATATATATATATATATATATATATATATATATATATATATATATATATATATATATATATATATATATATATATATATATATATATATATATATATATATATATATATATATATATATATATATATATATATATATATATATATATATATATATATATATATATATATATATATATATATATATATATATATATATATATATATATATATATATATATATATATATATATATATATATATATATATATATATATATATATATATATATATATATATATATATATATATATATATATATATATATATATATATATATATATATATATATATATATATATATATATATATATATATATATATATATATATATATATATATATATATATATATATATATATATATATATATATATATATATATATATATATATATATATATATATATATATATATATATATATATATATATATATATATATATATATATATATATATATATATATATATATATATATATATATATATATATATATATATATATATATATATATATATATATATATATATATATATATATATATATATATATATATATATATATATATATATATATATATATATATATATATATATATATATATATATATATATATATATATATATATATATATATATATATATATATATATATATATATATATATATATATATATATATATATATATATATATATATATATATATATATATATATATATATATATATATATATATATATATATATAATATATATATATATATATATATATATATATATATATATATATATATATATATATATATATATATATATATATATATATATATATATATATATATATATATATATATATATATATATATATATATATATATATATATATATATATATATATATATATATATATATATATATATATATATATATATATATATATATATATATATATATATATATATATATATATATATATATATATATATATATATATATATATATATATATATATATATATATATATATATATATATATATATATATATATATATATATATATATATATATATATATATATATATATATATATATATATATATATATATATATATATATATATATATATATATATATATATATATATATATATATATATATATATATATATATATATATATATATATATATATATATATATATATATATATATATATATATATATATATATATATATATATATATATATATATATATATATATATATATATATATATATATATATATATATATATATATATATATATATATATATATATATATATATATATATATATATATATATATATATATATATATATATATATATATATATATATATATATATATATATATATATATATATATATATATATATATATATATATATATATATATATATATATATATATATATATATATATATATATATATATATATATATATATATATATATATATATATATATATATATATATATATATATATATATATATATATATATATATATATATATATATATATATATATATATATATATATATATATATATATATATATATATATATATATATATATATATATATATATATATATATATATATATATATATATATATATATATATATATATATATATATATATATATATATATATATATATATATATATATATATATATATATATATATATATATATATATATATATATATATATATATATATATATATATATATATATATATATATATATATATATATATATATATATATATATATATATATATATATATATATATATATATATATATATATATATATATATATATATATATATATATATATATATATATATATATATATATATATATATATATATATATATATATATATATATATATACGTATATATGTATATATATATATATATATATATATATATATATATATATATATATATATATATATATATATATATATATATATATATATATATATATATATATATATATATATATATATATATATATATATATATATATATATATATATATTTTAATTTAAGAAATGAGTTGGCCGCAGTCAGGCAGGAGGTCAGATCCTTAGCTGAGGAGAACAGTGATCTGAGAGGTAAGGTAGAGGTGTTAACCAGGAAGGGACAATTGAATAGTGAAGACGACTGGAAAGTTGTGAATAAGGGTTCAACGAAGATGGTTCTTAAGAAAAATGATACTTTTAGACTACAAGTTGCTAATTCATTTAGTTCACTTAGAGATGAATGTGACAGTGGCGGCAGTAATTCTTCAGGACCCATAGAGTCAGATAGGTGTACTAGCGATCGTAGAAACGGAAGTGGGAAAAGCTCTCAGGTCAAGAGCCTAGGTAAGTCTCCCAAGGTCGGAGTAACCCATCCTCCGGATAAGTCTCGTTCTTTGGTAATTGTAGGGGATTCACTATGCAGATATGTAGACAGGAAACTCAGGAATAGAGTTAGAGGAAAATATTTTTTCCCTGGAGCAGGTATGAAGAAGGTGGGTGAGTCAATAAATAGCTGGATTGAGAAAAAAGATATTGTTTGTTTGATAGCTGGGGGAAATGACGTGCAGGATGGTAGAAGTGAAGAGCTAATTAGGTTGTATAGACAAGCCCTGGATAAGATCAGGAAAAGGGGTGCAGTTCCTGTGATGTGTGGTATTCTCCCTAGGCTTAGCCAAAGTTCAGAGTGGTGGTCTCGAGCTATAGGAGTAAATGCTAGGATGAAAGTCTTCTGTCGGGAGAATAATATAGGTTTTATAGACGGGTGGGATCACTTCACTAGTCGTAAGCATATTTATGCAAGGGATGGAGTGCATCTTTCTAATTCAGGTGTCTCGGTATTGGCTGGTATGATAGACAGAGAGGTAGGGGGGTTTTGTTAGACACAAATAATAAAATGAATAATACTTGTGCAGAGAAATTAGTCAGTAAGGGTTCAGTAAATAGTGGGTCAAATAACTGGGAGTCTAAGGATAAGAACCATTTGTTACATAGAACAAATATTAACAAAAAGAATAGCCACAAGAAGGGTAAAGCTAGAAAAAGTTTAAAAGTATATTATACAAATAGCCGTAGTTTAGGTAACAAGATAGAAGAACTGAGAGCCATAGTATGTAGTGAGAGACCGGATATAATATGCATTAGTGAAAGTTGGATTAATTTAGAAAGCAAACACCTTAACGCTGAGTACATAATTACAGGATATAAACTTTATAAAGCTGATCGTAGTGCAGATAGAAGAGGGGGAGTGGTAATTATGTATATTAAAGATAGCCTCAGAAGCTGCATTAAGTCTGGAATTAAGACAAATCTAAATTCAGAAACCTTATGGGTTGAAATTAAAAATAATATAGAAAGTCTAGTTGTAGGAGTAGTCTACAGACCACCTGATCTAGACAATATAGAGTGGCAAGTTATATACGATGAAATTTCTAAAGTGACCAGGTCAAATAGAGTTTGCATTGTAGGCGATTTTAATTTTAGACATATAAACTGGGAAACCATAACAGGTGATAGTAGCTCTAAGGAGTTTTTGGAAGTAGTAGAAGACAATTTCCTTTCTCAGCATGTACTTGAAGCAACACGGGGGGTGAATACACTAGATTTAGTTCTTAGTAATAGAGAGAATATGGTTACAAATTTAGAAGTTGGTGAAAAATTGGGCAACAGTGACCATGATTCCATTAGATTTAACATAATTTTCAAGGAAACTATAAAGGAAAATAAGAATATTGTTCCAAACTTTAGAGCAGGAGATTTTGAGGGCTTAAAAACTAAATTATCTAATGAGGTATGGGAAGGGATTTCTGGGGTACAGATGTGGGTAGTTAATCCAGCAGGTCAGGTTGCAGGTAGCGGATTACCCCGAAATTTGAGTACCACATGCCCAGGATTATCACAAGATAAGATCAATACATTAAATTCTCTCACAGGAAAGAACAGCAGTCCGTCAGTTAATATAAATTTGGACGAGGAATATAACAATTTTGTCATGACTCTTAAGAATAGTCAGAGACTATATTCCCATGAAACATTGCAGATCAAGAAAAAATGACCCTAAATGGATGAACAATAGAATAAAGAATCTTATAGGTATTAAAAGAGGAATATACAGGAAACTAAAAAGAGGTGAAGAGCAGGTGAGGCAGCAATATATACAATTAAACAGGGAAGTTAAAAAGATAGTTAGAGAGTCGAAAAGAAAATACGAAGTTAGAATAGCAGGAGAAGCTAAAGAAAATCCTAAAGGGCTTTATCAACATTATCAAACAAAATTTAAGGAAAAAGTCGGACCAATTGAAGTAGCCAATGGCCATATCACAGATGACGATAAAGTGATGTGTACATGTTTAAATGATTATTTCTTATCTGTATTTACCAATGAAAACTTGGAAAATATTCCGGAAGTAGAATTCATTTACAGAGACAGTCCCGATAATATACTTAGTTCAATAAATATTACGAGAGAGGAGGTAATAAAAGAAATAGATAAATTAAAGGCTCATAAATCTCCGGGACCTGATGGAATATATGCTAGAATATTAAAGGAATGCAAGGAAGAGCTTAGTTGTCCACTAACTGCATTATTTAATAATTCAATAAAATTAGGATCGGTACCCATGGAGTGGAAATTGGCAGATGTGGTACCAATATTTAAAAAAGGAGAACGAGTTAAAAAGAATAATTATAGGCCGGTAAGTTTAACGTCAACAGTGGGTAAGATTCTAGAATCCATAATTGCAAATAAAATAAGGGCTCATCTAGAATTACACAGACTGATAAAACTTTCACAACACGGGTTTCTTAAGGGTTTTTCGTGCCTTACAAACTTACTGTCTTTTTATTCAGAAGTTTACGAGGCAGTTGATTGTGGCAAAGAATATGATACAATATATCTAGATTTTAGCAAAGCTTTTGATAGAGTTCCTCACAAAAGATTAGTTAAAAAGCTGGAAGCTCA